>JAANDH010000123.1:649310-884108 GCA_011799765.1 Nymphaea thermarum
AAAATCAAAAAAATTCAAAAAAATCTAAAAAAAATCAGAAAAAATCAGGAAAAATCAGAAAAAATCAGAAAAAACTAGTAAAAATCAGAAACATTCAAGAAAAATGTATTTAAAGGAACACCCTTAGCATTTTGTTATTGTTTAAAATTTTTTGATATATATATATATGTATGTATGTCCGTGTGTACGGCCGTACCCCTGTACCCACGTTTTTTGAAAATGGCCGTACCCGTACCAATACCGGTACCCGCACCCGTACCCGTACTTATGTGACATAGTATAGAACAGAATCTGATTAGCATATGTCCCTTCGCCCATCTCTCTCTTCCTCTATTTTGCAGGTCACAGGCATACCTGTTGTGTTTGTTTCAGCGTTGGAAGGGAGAGGCCGAATGGCAGTTATGAGAAGGGTAATTGATACTTATGAGAAATGGTGTTTAAGGTTACCAACTGCACGCCTTAACCGTTGGCTCCGAAAGGTATTTCTTGGCTTCATTTTGATAAATTACTATATGTTCATGTTTGCATATTTATTATCACTTCTAATTTCTTATGTATTTCCCTAATTGGAAAACAATATGTAATTCTTTTCACTAGGATCAGCAGTAATAGCAGCAGTATTACTAATCTTTTGCCATGTGTAGGATTTCTGGAAAATTAAAATTATGGGCGTAAGCAGACAATCAATTGAAATTAGTAACACTTGAACTAAGTTAAATTCAGTTTCAGCAGTTATTAGTGCTGCAAACTGTCGTTGTTTTTGCTGAATAACTGGTTGACTGGAACTATGCAAGTTAAAGATTTCCATGACACTCCTTTGTTATGATATACACTCACTATCCAACTATGTCAGTCAAAATGCTTTGGCATGAACAATGAATATACTTTTGAAAATAGTGCACCCGATTCCTGTATGAAAGTGGAAATTGAGCTAACTAGAATATGATTATCATGACAGTCTGGCACTTATCTTTGTTGGACTGGTATCACTAAAGCGCTACCATGCCCATGACATCCTGTGGTGTGGAATTATTAATGCTTTCCAGAGCAACAACAAAATAGCAGCTTTCTTATTCTACTTTAACTGGTTCGAGTTGCTTGGCCGCCACATGAAGCAGTGCACATACCTGCATTAAAAGATACAAAACAATCATGGTGCTGTTTAGAAGTTCATATTGTTGGTCAGGAAGATTGGTTTTTTGTTCACTCTTTACTGTCAGATTATGGTATCTTATTTCACATAAAGAGTTGCGTTTATCAATGCTGCCTCATGATTTTGAATGTTATCGTGTCTGTTGTGTTGGTTTCATAGGTCATGAGCAGGCATTCATGGAAAGATCTAGCTTCCCAACCAAAAATTAAGTACTTCACACAGGTTAAGGCTCGTCCACCTACTTTTGTTGCTTTCACAAGTGGATCTGTACAGCTGTCAGACACAGACATCAGGTTTTTGATGAAGTCTTTGAAAGAAGACTTTGACATGGGTGGCATTCCTATCCGCATTATTCAGCGGAACATTCCCCGGAAAGCGGGACATACCTTTAAGGAATCAGGTCCTAGAATGACAAAGTTTGTAAAAGCTGTTGCCTCAGACAAAAGAGTGTTGTCCAGAGAATCACCTCTTGAAGCTGCTTAGTTTTTCTCTTATTTATTTGTCCAGATTTTTTCTTTATAGTGTTGAAAAGGGTGTTTTGGCAGGTGAAAACCTAGTTGTATAGCATGGAATGGTGTCACCTGATCCCCTCTCTGTGCGGGAGGCTATGGTCATTAGCTCCTCATTTTTGTTGATTGTAGCACATCTGCAGATGCGAACGAGGCTGTCTGCTGCGGTCATTCCCTTTCTCCTTATTACATGACAGTTGCCTTTGATTTTTACCCAATACTTGAACTGGCACATTAGTACAATTCCATCTCCGGCATGGTGCCTAGTTTGGTGGGAATTGCAGCTGCCTCCATTTGAAATGATACTGTTTCTTGGGAACAACGTATATGTTCTGAGAGATGGCAAATAATGAAAAATTCATAAAGGATGTTATGGTTTTACCGAAACCACCTTTGTACTTGGAGAAAGCGACATTTTCATAAATTTCTACATATGGGGTCTGACAAGACGACGTTGTGATAGGCATCACACAGACTGGCCGTGTTGAAGTCCCACAATCCAAATGCCGCTTCTGCTGAAAGGCTTGGTAATCTACGAAAAACTGCCATGCTTGTCATCTCGCATGAAAAAACTGCCTGACGTTAAGACTTGTGGGTTACTAGCATGAGACTCGTGTCAACATGATAAACGGAGTGTATGAATCATGTGATTAACTTGATTGATGGTTCATAGGATGCTATCAGTGAATTTATTTATTTTAAAGTCAAAGAACAATTTGTTGTTCATCTTTCTTAAAAAATGATTTTATATGTAGAATATGATCTTTGCCAAACAGGGAAACTAAAGTGTGTTTGCCTCAAGGTGTTCGATTATTCCAATTGGATGACTCAGTACTAGATATGTGCAGAGCAACTCTTTTAAAAGAAGGAATACGTGCATTTGCCTTTTTGAATTGGCAGTCATCACAACCATCGATTCGATATAACCAGATCGGCATTATCCGATATATCAAATCCCCACTGCTCGCTAAAGTTGGTCACCTTTTCCAACTGCCGTTAAAGTTCGATGACCATGCATATAAAGTAGCCGTGACATGAGAACAAGCTGGCTCATATGAAAAGTTTGCCTGTTCTTTTTTAAGATAACACACATCGAATTCTATGATTGCATGTAAACAGTTTTCTGTGAGCCAATATAGGTTTCATCCTTGTCTTTTCCATGCATATAGAGCTCAGTACCATGGTTAGAACCTGCTTTCTTTGTTTAAATTCACTACCATTTTTATCTGCTGATTTGCACTGTTTTCCTGAATCTCATCGTCTGTAAAGAATGGGTATTTTCCAAAACACTCTTTTTCACCACCTCAGCTGTCGTATCGTTTCTGTATTCTGTTTCATTTTAATTGTGCTTTTGACAAGAACGACAAGCGTCGTGGCATTGGCTATCATATGGCATCGGTATCCTTTTCATCCGGGAGAAAGCAAAAATTATAAATCGAAACCGATTATGTGTAAACTTTAGACCTTATCCTAGTTGGATCAGGATTCAGTATAAAAATGGGGTCTCAAAAGTCTTAATCTGCATTCAGTTTTACACAGAATCTGGTTAAGTGAGTTCTATGAAGGCTATATCTGACCGGACTTTGAACTGCTTAGTGTTTACATCCCTATGTAGTTACAGGGGCCTTGGTAACGGAGACATCATTGACAGCTGCGAGAATGAAGATAAACCTGGTCTTTCCATTATATTTCAACTAAACACCCCAAATATGAAATTAGTACCATTAACTGGAGGTGTAGCTTTCTTGTATGTAGATGGCTTCCATGGGGGCCGAAATTGTTCATTCTCCAACTGGGCACAGTTCCTGACTTCTTTGCAGAAACTTGGCCAGAAACAAAACAAACCAAAGGAAAGAGACTAAGAAGAAGAAGAAGAAGAAGAAGAAAAAGAAGAAGGGTCCAAGCCAAACACAGGGCGCTCTAAGTCAGGACTCAGGAACCCTTGAAGGCAGAAGAATCAATGCCATTTGCAGCATTGTTCCATTGCGTGAGGCGTGCGTTGGATTGAAGCAGAACATAAACACAGTTATAGAAAACATGCTTCTGCTTCTTTTTATTCTTACTGTTTTATTGTTCTGCCTCCTTTATTCTTACTGTTTTATTATTCTTTGGGAGTACAACTGCGATATAAGTTATTCTAAATATTCCTTCTTTTTCTTTCCTGAATTTTTGAAATGAGCCAAAGTTAAACGAAGGCTAACCTTCTTGAGAGCAGCTTAAAACTCCTTAGATCCACCTCCCCAACTCAAGACAGTTTCCACAAGTAACCATCCTTGTGAGAATTGAGGCATAGGTTACAGCAATACAGCTAAGGTTCGCCCCATTATGAGAATCCTGTTGGTACCAACATCACACATGAAAATCTACACCAAAGATGTACTAGAAATAAATTGGAACGGGACTTAATTTGCAGAAAATATGCTTAAGATGTCAGAAATTGCTCCACATTCAAAAAGAGTCCAGATGATTGTGGGCTGAAGAATAAACGTTCATGAAGTTAATGAAAGCAACAATAGAAAAGATCACCTTCCGATTGTGGATCAGGAAACTTGACATAGAGGAGATAGCTGGCTTATATGCCTATTAGATCAATCTGCGGAGGTTTGAATCAAATGCATTGCCCTAAGCCGCTGAACTAGTAGCTTCACATACCTTGGTGATGGACTGATGGTGATCATGTACCCATTTGAGCAAAACAAGTTGCAGGGCAACTCTCCTTTGGCAGATGACTTTGAAGTATTCTACATATATAATAAGGATCATGGACATACTCTTCCAGTTATCTGCCAACAGAGAGAAGCCCTGCAATTAGTTTGCTCACACAACCGAGCTGCTACACAAAGAGAACCCACCCACTGGTTGGTATATAAACCCTCTTCACCTTCAACCTTTGTAGAGAGAGAGAGAGAAAGAGAGAGGATAATGGCATATGCTGGGGGTTATACCATGGATATCCTCATCTTCATTTAATCTTTAGCAGAGCCGAGTCGCTGTTTTCAATTTGAAGGGTCGCCACCAAAGTGCTTATTCTCTTGACCATTAATGCGTACGATCATTTTATTTCTTTTGGCGATGTCGCTGGCCGTCAATCTCTTCTGTTCATTTTGTCTACTTTAAGGGCCTCAGTCTCCTACTTGTTTATTCTCAGGACATGGGTAGAAGAACAAAAGGTGAGAATGGAGATGGGGAAGAGATGCAAAGGCATGAATGGACGTGTGCGGCAACATGTAGAATCGCCTGGATAGGAACCCGCACCAGCATATCCTTGTTATATTCTCAACCCTCTAGGGACGCTCTCTTATATATATATATATATATATTACACACACTCTTGGCATTCTACTATTTATGATTGTCTAGCTGGTCCGGTCATATTTCGGCCGGTATTATAAGTTTTTCTTGATGAACTTAAAAGGTTCCAAGTCTGTACAGGTCTAAAAAGAATCATCAATATTTGATACAAAGATTGAATTTTATTAAGATTAAAATCAACGCGTTTAAAGTGTTTTAGATTTCTCAAAGATTTGAGGATATATCGACAATTTTTAAAGACTTATAACAGTTTTTAGCCTTTTGAGTTCATCAAAGAACTTGGATTTCAAAAAATCAGCTGGTTCAATTAGCCGGACATTGTATATGTGAATATACTGTTCACTCTCTTTGTACGTGATCCACTTGGTGCCATGCATCTCTTCAAACCACCGGTAGGCTCAAGTTCCTTTTCTATACAAGAACTCCGTCACGAAGTTGGAGGTGTTTGTATTTTCCATTAATTTTGGTTACGATCTACCAATTGTTAATTCCATTGCTGGGCCAACAGCTGTGGCTTGCCTTCAGCGCTCTAACTGGTTAATTACATAATACTTTAAAAATTGCATACGGCCACAGACTCCACCAAATCCAATGCATCCATTAGCTTCAGCTATATATTTACATACATTTATATATAGAGAAATCGAAATCAGCCAGCTATGTCTATAGCTGGATGTTTTTTTTTTTAAATTTTGTGTCACTAAAAACCATCACAAAAGGTGCATTTGTATATATATATATATGTGTGTGTGTGTGTGTGTGTGTGTGTGTGTAGCTGTTTTTTTATTTAGTCACTACCAGATGTCATTTTTATTATAGCTGGAAGGAAGTTGCTTTTTTGAAAATTTAGAAGTACCTGCCTCTCTCTCTCTCTCTCTCTTCAAAGCTACAGTAAATTGTTATTAAACAGAATTTGATTTGAATCACATCCATGCGGTCAAATTCTAAAAAAGAAATGTGAAAAGGAAGAAACTTGCGAAATTAATATGACCCATGCACTCCCCTACCATGAAGAGGGTCCGATCACCATAAAGAGGTAAATATTTGGCTCATTTCTTATTCCTAAAATGAAAACAGTAGCTAAAAAAGGGTATGACACAGAAAAATTAATTTGGAAATCATATTAAGATGAAAGTGGATGTTTTCCAGCATTCAATTAACATCCGCGACCTGGTCTCTCTGCTTCCAAAGTTGAGTTGTGTTTCGGCTTGCACAGAGAGTTGATGCTCACAAAACTTGAATCGCAGCTATCCGTCTAGTAGTTGAAGCCCACCAGAGGCTAGTGGGATGCTTATATTCCTTTCTGAAATGGGGACATTCCCTTGTTCCCCTTAATGAAATCTCCGAGAAGGTCAGCATGAGATTTGATGCCATAGAGTGGGTCCTATCCTTCTCGTTATACAGCTTTTTGGTAGCCAGACTGAGTTGAAGGATATGGTGCTGGGCTCCATGGTGTGGGCTTCATTAGATGCACTTGGTCCCCAACCAATTAGCAATCTTTTGAGAATGATCATGATGTGAGCATTCATGCAATATATTCAATCTCTTACTCTGTACACCAGGTCCAAGTCCAATACGATTCACTCCAGTTTTCTTTACTTGGTCCAATTAATTGGATCCAGTTTCAAGTCAGTACTTGGATATATGTGTGAGAGAGAGAGAGAGAGAGAGAGAGACTACTACTGCACTCAAGCACTGGGACATATTTCTTTCCTAAGTTCAGAGTTCAGAGTTAGTACTGCAACCAGTGACCTATCATGTCAAAATTTTCCCAGTATTCTTCTCTATATATATGGTCTAGTCGATCGTGCTTTTGTACCTTTAGGCATCTAATATTCTTTATTATAATCTGGCCCGGCCCTTGGCATTTGCATTAACTTGGCTTTGCCATTTTGCGTTAAGTTCCCTTTCTCATGCTTCGAAGTCGTTCCTGCTTCTCAAGCATAGAACAAACATGCTACAAATGCATCATATTTTTATTTTTCAAAAACTCCTTCACAGTACATAATACAACTGGAAAAGAAGAATACATTTCCTTCAATTTTTCTTATTGAAGGCATCTTCAACTGAAACATTCACTAAACTCTGTAATGTATTTCTAGTTGCTCCCATGCATACCAAGCCTTTCTCTCTCAATCTTCAGCCCCATGTATCTGTATTGTAAGAACAAGCTACATGTTAATGAATGGTTTACTATATGCATACATACGTACATATATGTAGAGAGAGAGAGAGAGAGAGAGAGATTTTACCTTCCAAGCATCATAACTGTGGCCTGCGGATTTGTACCAGGTGAAGCAATGAAAGTTGAGCCATCGATGACTCTAAGAGCATCAACTCCAAGGACCTTGTAGTCATGGTCGACAACCCTACCCACTTGGCATCCTCCATGGTAGTGCCAGATGGTCATGACAGTGTCCTTGCAGTACTGCTCCATGGAGAAGGAGTCGTTGGCCTGCTTGGGAATGAGGTTGACAGGGAAGTTGACGGTCATATTTATCAGCTGCCCCACTGTGATGTATGGGTACCTGAACTTCTGAAAGGCTTTGGAATCTATCATTCTGGTTATGGTGTTCAATCCATCCACGCATCTTTTCAGATCCTCAGGCTCCTTGAAGTAGTTGAAAGTGACTCTTGGGTTACTGTCAGGGTTTCTGTCTTTCAGCTCAAGATGTCCTGTGGATAGAGGGCCCAGGATCTTCTCGAGAATGAAGCCGCCCCTGAAGTCGGAGTCCTGCAAGCTCTCCATGATTTCCACGGCCTTGGCTATCGCTTCTGGCGTTCTTTGCTTGGGTGGGACTATGCCCAATTGACCAGTCTGCAAGAATCAGTGTTAATTTGTCATAAATGTATTTCCTGCTGCCTGCCAGGATCAAGAGAATTTGTTACAAGTGTTTTTGCTGCATGCAGAGTTAGTCGTTCATTGAGAGAGGGAGCTAGAGGGAGAAATTAATGAGAGAGGGAAGTCCCAATTACATTTCCTTTTCATTAAATGATGAGAAGACCTGAATCACCTGATTGCTGGGGAAGAGAGGGGAAGCGGATGGGAGAGGGGAGGTGGAAGGTGAAAGAGAGAGAGAGAGAGAGAGAGAGAGAGAGAGAAATGAGAGAATAAGGGAAAACTGGGGAAGAGAGGGGAAGTGGATGCTAGAGAGGAGGTGGAAGGTGAAAGAGAGAGAGAGAGAGAAATGAGACAAGAAGGGAAAAGAGAAAGAGGTGGGGAGCGCAGAACCAGATCTTTCCATTCCTAATATATAAAAGGGAGAAAGAATTGAATAATGTTGGCCAAGATGGTATGCGTCTTGCTCACTATTACTTAACTTTTCTTCATAAAAAAGATTATCTTACCATCATTGATTGGTGACTCTACCAGTTGAGAGTTATCCAGCCATTTAATTAGACTTGTTCGAGCAAACACGATGAATGATTAAGAAAAAAACAAGAAAACAGCAACAAGAAAACAGCAACAAGAAAACAGCAACCTGTCATACGATACCCTTCAAAATTGGCATAAGTTGACTTGCAATCAAGCAGATAGTAGTTGCATCTATTCGATATTTTATAATCTTAGAGAATTCAGTATAGAAAGCGATTTACTGTTCATGCAAGACTGCATACGTACGCGCGCACATACACACACATACCTGAGGAGAGAACATGCCAAAGTCCCTTCTAGGTGTGCCGGAGGAGGCAGCAGGGTAAGCAAAATTGGCGCCACTAGCAGCTTCAATGTAGCTTCCAAAGTGAGTGATGCCAACCACCTGAATCAGGGAAACCTCCACCGGCAACGGCGACGGGATGTAGATGGCGTTCATGGGGTTGTCGGCCATTCCTTGACCCACCAGCGGCTGATCGACCACCACTGCGATCCCCTGGGACTTCAGACTCTGTGCTGGACCGATGCCACTCAGCATTAACAGCTGTGAGCTGCCAATAGCTCCTGCGGACAAGATGATCTCGTTTTGGGTCCCATCGTTGAGATACGCCCGGTGCAGGGTTCCCTTTGAGTCCCTAAACACCACTCCATGAGCTACAGGCCTTACCGTCCCTAAAAACAAAGAAGGAATGACCGCCGTGACTATTTTTAATACTTTTTACTCATTATTTCTTGTAAAATCTGCGGCATGAAATTTAAATCTATCACCAAAACATCACAGATTTATATAAAAGTAACATTGTTTCAAGTCAGAAAGTGAGATTTTTGTGGAAGTTTGATAACCAACGGCCATAATTTCTTTTTTGCTTATAAAAAAGATTCCAAAGGTATGATTTTATTTTTTGGTGTTATGATTTTTTTTTTTTGGTGTTGACCTTTATAGTTTTAAATACGGAAAAACTCCAAATTTCCATCCATTTTTCTTCCCAAACCCACATCCTACAAACGGAACATTTTGCAGAAATATAAGTAAATTCTCCAAGATAAATTTTCTTGTTCTCCTGAAACTTTAATAAATAAAGCTTGTCTTAAGCTCTTAGAAAACATCTACGTTTCAAAATTTTGCAAAGAATACTATGGTTCTGCTCATTCTGCCTCTGTTTCGGAAAGATGGCATCCCTATCTTCAAATTTTAGTTCGTTTTCCTGGTTCATTATATGGAAAAACTGAAAGAATGGCAGTGATCTGCCATCTTCTTCTCTCGATCGCAGACCAAGGAGGAGAGAAAATGAGGCAGTTGCGATTCTTCTCTGTTACTACCTTTAGTTCTGAACAGTATGCGGGAAACAGTAGCATGCAGCAAAACGGTGAGGCCGCTGGGGTTGGCATACTCGAGCAAGTTGGCGGCGGTGTGCCGGCGGCCGTCCTTGTCGAAGATGGTGCCTCCCACTTTGGTGCCATACATGTGATCGAAGGTGAAGCCATTGTAAGGCAACACCCCAACTTCCAGAAGGGCATCTCTTACAGCAGACTGCCATTGAAGCATGGGGGGCTCGAAGGCCACAATCTTCTCTACCCACTCATAAGATTGGTTCACCAAGGCCCCGTCCCAGCCGACTTGCTCGACGTATTCCTGGCTGGCCCTGGTGTAGAAGCCGGCGTTCAGGCAGCTGCCGCCTCCCAGGACTCTGGCTCTGGCGTTTATGACACCATCTTCTGAGATGAACCTCTGGGAAGGGGAGTCGGGGGAGAGGTCGGAGAGGGTGTCCCCAAAAGACCCGAGATTTGTTATGTTGGCGTTGCCATATGGGGAGCCTCCTCTTTCTATCAGCAGCACCTTGAACCTCTGAGAAAGGGTCGCTGCTAGTGGGCACCCTGCTGTCCCTCCACCCACGATTATGTAGTCATAGTGGGAGATTGCTGGTGCAGATATCGCCTCTTGCATAAAGGAATAATTGGGAGCTGCGAGTTTTCAAGAAAAATGTTAGAAGAAAGGGGAACATTCACACAAACTGAAAGAAAACTTTCTGTACACTTCAATTTGTTAAATGGTCTGTTCAGCTTCAGACTCTAGTTTCTGCTGGATTAGAGAAACCTTTGGTTGAATGATCCTTTGATTAAGATGCAGAACTAATTGGTACCTGTAATTGTTGGCTAAATCTCAAACAAGGACTTCTTTTGATGATATAAAGCAGAAAATATAGTTTGCAGAGTAAGATATGTTCCTTGGCGCCGCTTTAAGTTGTAAACATACGACAAAATGACGACCTTTGTCAGAAACTCGTTAGTCTAATCCATGGAAATGAGGTTGTCTAATCCAAATTGTCAACTGTAAACTAAGAGAGACACAGAGAAATGACTCAGCTGGCCAATGAGCATGAAAAAACTAGTGCGCAAGAAATATCGAGAAGACAACGAAACACAGAGATCATTACGCATCTCAGAGAGGCCGAAGCCATGGAAGCAGAGGATCCCCAGAAGCGCAGAAAGAATCAATCTCCCCAAGAAAGCCATGGTGAAGAAAGCTTGAAATGGAACAGCCAGAGTGCAGAACGTGATGTTGGTGGTCTGAATTCACCGGCGAGAGGGCCTGGCATTTAAATTGAAGAAGCCAACGGCGGGCTCGGAGCTCAGCTAGCTGAGCATGCAGTTGGGATGGGCCTACTTGAGTGGAAATTCAGTAGCTGGGGTCGGTAGCATTTAAAGATTCAGTCCTAACTCCTTGCTGAAATGCACAAGGTGTGAAACCAGAGAATTGAAAGACAAGCGGCAGGATAATGGTGCACAAACACAACAAGTTATCTCCTCGGTGTCAGATTGAAGATTCAGAGGTGCCCACAAGTTGGTTTACAAGTATTTAATTTTTCTGATCTCGAACTGTAGAATTTAAAGCAGTCCGCTTGGTTGTTTCAATTATTTATGTGCATGGGCTGTAGACCCTCTAACCTACCGAAAAAACCAACGATTTTACTTTTCCTAAGCGGTTTATTAGCAAAAATGGCCCCAACCTAATAAATATGTTGCAAAATAATGGTCTTCACCTTGTACTTTTTTTTGACAAATAGTTAAAACAATTTCTTCAGACACTCTCAAGATTTAAAAGAAGAAGAGAAGCCAAACATGTAGAAGAAGAACACAAAGATTTGAGGTGGTTTAGAAAGGTTTTGGAGTGTTGGGGTGCCATCAAAAGATTCAAAACTAGGTTTAAAGAAAACCCAGTTTTGACAAAATCTGGTTTTGTAAAAAGAAAGTGAAAAACTGGTCCCCTTTATCTTATTCAAAACCAGGTTTTGGACGTGTCACCAAAACAAAAAAAAAAAAACAAAATTTCTAAATTCATTAAAAAACTTCATGTTTATAAAACTAGTTTTTACAAAACTGGATTAGAGAAGGGTGTCATCCAACGCCCGTAATGTTTTTCCACATCCAAGACTGCATTGAGCCTTCACTATTTCGAACTAAAATAGTTACTGGAGACACTGGCCCTCTAATGAGGCAGGAATTTTAGGGCAATGCCTTAAAAGCAAAAAGCTAAAATAGTACCTTTGACACACAAATTTCTGAAGTTAAATAAGGAAAGGCCATCAAATTGGGATCATGATTTTCCAACCTACCCTAGGCAGGAACAATCAATAAAAGTTTCTGTCTGGAAGAGAAGGCCACTTGATAAATGGCAACTTTGCTTGGAGACCTTCTGTTGGATCCACAATTTTTAGAAAACACTAATGATACTGTTGGTAGTCATCATGTTCATGAATTTTAAAATGAAGCAGACCTGCATGCACTCAAGACGAGGGCGATTAGCAACACAGCAGATCCTGCAGTGAAAGCATTTACTCTTTCGTTGATTTCTAAAGAGGGGGAAGGGGCGGTTGAACGACACGGTAAAGACCAGGTTTTGGAAGATAAAACCTGGTTTTATCCCAAAACACAATTTCAAGAATGTTTAGGGACATTCAAACTTGGTTTGTCAAAACCCAGTTTTGGTAAAACTTGGTTTTCATAAAGAGCCGGAACCTGCCTCCCCCAGGTTTTTCAGGCAAGTTTTTCAGTTGTCATTCAAACATCCAAACCAATTTTTCAAAACTGGTTTTTGAAAAAATTGGTTTTCACAAAACCAAGTTTTTGGTGGGTGTCATGCAAACACTCTCTAGGTTTTTCTCGGACTGAAGCAGAGTTTGGTTCCACTAAAACACAAAGTGTTCAATAGTATTAGCTGCAGTTATTAACACTTCAAACAGGATTGATATGAATTATGAGTATAAAATTGGTTATTAAGAGGCCGATTTCCTTGCTATGAGAAGGGGCGAAATGGGCCAACCCCTTACCAACACGTACCAATAAGGTCATCAGCTAGACGCTTTAAGAGTTATTATTTAGTAGCAAAGACACTCGGTGAGTATCTCATAAATATACTTAAAGATTGAGGCATATTCATCGAACACTAGAACTAATATTCCTGACCAAATATTAAGGACAGATTCACCATATATTCACAAAGTGTCACCATTAGTAAACGACCCATATTCACTTAATAAGTCCATTAAGGGAGTGACAATTTTGCAAAACTCCTCCTTTTTTTGGTCAAATTCTAGAATGCATCTCCCTTAAAAGCAAATTAAAATAAACAGAAATTTCTATGAGAGCACAAACTTACAACAGTACTCTAAAAAAATACGTCTCACGAGAATGATAATGATTAAATCCAGCATCATATAAACGTTTCTAAATTGGACTCTTTCGCCTTCTTTATTTTGTGAGGACCGATAGTGGGACTAATATATTATGTCGTTCGATGTGGGGTTTATATCAATTGACATAGGCACTTAACGCTTTGTATGCAAATAAAATAATTTCATTTTTTTTTTTAATTTTTCATAAGTCACCAATACAAGGCCAATACGCTGTAGTGGGCTCGAATTGACATCCAACCAGATTTAAATTTAGATATAGACAAATATCCAACCTGATTTGGATTCATATTCAGATTGGATTTATTATAACTAAATGTTGTATATCCATGGCCCTTACATTGTGAACATTGGTCGGATTAGTGATTTAAAAATCATATTCAAATTGTAAAGTCAGATTTCAGATTCTAATTCAGATATAACTTTTCTTCGTTCATATTCGAATCAGAATACAAGAACATCCAAAATCGTGTTGTTCTGAACATCCAAAAAAATCTTATATATGATTAAGAGTACATCTGACTGGAATACGATTGATTGACACCTCTATCGGTTCGCCATGTATGCCAGGAGCTTACAAGCAGCAAGTGGGGAACCAACTGGGGAGTCCTCCTGAGTAGGTGCCATCAATGAAGGCGACTATTAAAATAAAAAGGATGCGAGTTCCGTTTGCGATTTAACCTCTATTATTAATTCGAAATAGCAAATCTCCCTTGACCCATTGTACTCATAAAATTGAAAAGCCCTCTATTATATATCAACAGCGCCATTGACCTCACTGAATTAAATATGGAGATGAAAGCTAAGTTCTACCAAGAGATATTGGTAGATATCATAGCCAAATTTTCGAGCCCGCACGCAGAATTGAAGGTACAAACAATGTTATCAATGTGAGTACGCATATGAGCCATATGTCTGCCAATAGCGGAAGAAAAAGTTGTAATCAGTTTAAAATAACGTAAATTACTTCTAAACAAGAACAATTATTCAAGTTGGCCAATATCAATAGGAACAGCATTGGGTGCGAAGAGGGCATTTAGGAAAAAACATTATGTTTTTAGAGTGCATGAGAAGAAGATCGTATTGTGGGTGAGCGGGAAGGGAACCCAACGCATGAGTGAGAGGCCGAAGGCCCCTTCCTTCTCTCTGTTTCCAAGGTTTAGATCTGCATCGGTAAACTTATGCTTACTCAATTCAACTCGAGAGTAGTGGTTGTCATCTTTTATAGTCTTAAAGAGTAACTGACACGTGAATCGAACTGATGATCAAACTCTCATTTGCCTGCCAACCTGAACAGCTATGCTACATCCCTTTGAAACATGACAACATCGTATTATTATTTCATGAAACATGATGTAGTTGTTTCAAGTATTTGACTGTTAGTTTGATGAAGAACATCTATGATCACATCGTGTTTCCTGGAACAACAAGATAGTGCTTTAGAATATGCGTTATAATATCACATATTAGATACTATAAAACTACATCTAGCTTTTTACATATAAACAAATGCAAGTATGCGAGAATAAAATATCTATTGTGATTTGAAAAAAAAAAAACAAAATCTACCACATTCACGTTTGACTACTAATAGGTGTTTATTTTCTCATCAAATCCATCTATTGGAGTCTAGATTACAATTATGTGCAGGATTATGTCCAGATTATTGAGATCCTTAGGGCTTGTTTGGCAAATAAAACAGTTTGCAATTGTTATACATTTTTTAAAGTATTCCATGAATCTGCCCTAATCTTTGGGTCATTTTATATTACAATTACATAGTGTTCTGTTCGTCAAACAGTCTTTTAAAAGTAGGTATAGATTCTTTAACTATAATCTTTCACATTATGTTCAAACATAGGATTACCTCCAACATAACCATTGCCTGGGAGTAGGTAGATGTAAGGTATCGTTTTCTTGCAATTAGAAAACTCACCTATATTGGAACAAAATCACTGTGGCCGCTATACATTAAAAACAGTAGTAATAATAATAATCATCATCATGATATTGTCATCAGTATTGAATGCGGTCTACCTTGTTGTTGTGGACCTTGCATGTGGTTGGTTGTGGTGGTGGTTGCTGCTACGGGGCCGTCTTTATTAAGAGTTCTTCTTTTTGGGGGAATAGTTACTTGATATAGTTTCTCACTCTCGTTAAAATAATTACAAGTGTTACAAATTAAAGCACACATGTAATAATCAAACCCATACTGAAAGATTTAAGAATCGAAATAGAAGTAGATATGTTTTTTGGATGTAAACTATATTAAGTACACAAGGCCTAGGGCTTCACAACAAGTCCAGTCAGCTCAAACTCGACTCATTTATAAACAAGTTGAGCCCGAGTTCAAATGTATGCTCGAAATGTCAAACGAGTCGAGTTCAAAGTGAAAGAACTCGACTTGTTTAAACTCGACTTGGCTCGACTACACAACGCACATTGAATTATAATGAGAAAATAATTAAACAAGTAACAACTAATCAAGTTAAACAAAACGATAATTTCTTAACATAAAAGAGTTAAATAAGTTAACAAGTTGAGTTTGAACTCGACGTTGTATCACCGAGTTGAGCTCGAGCTTGTTTTGTTGGTTTGACTCGAACTCGAGTGGAGCTCGAGCTGGCCCAACTTGAACTCGACTCGGCTCGTGTGTACCTCTAACGAAGCCTTCATAGTCAGCAGTTTTTTTTTAATCTAAAAAATAAATGGTCTTGTTGGGGGGGGACATAAAAAATGAAATCTAATAAGGACAAAAGTGTCACTTTATTATTTTTTTGATGGCCCTTCCACTGCCAACCTCATTAATTGTATTGAAAAGGTCACACCACAACGTTAGCGATTGTGTTGTATAATGGTTGTTAATCCTCGACGACTCTTCTGGAAAGGTGCTCGAATTGATAAATTGTGGCAGTAAAAAACACTAAGCAGGGAGCGTTTTGCAATATTTATCCAAATGGTAGAACTATTTTTGAAATAGACGAATTGATAGCCTGTTTTTTCCTTCTTTTCTTTTTCTTCTTTACTTTGATAGTCCAACTTCTTGATATTTCTCTATCAGGTGCTTCTATGAGTTTGTTAATTGCGAATCAGATATTTCTCTGTTTTTTGGCATGCCTAGGCTCCACAAAGTTTTACTGCATGGGATTCCAAATGTATCCAAGACCTCAAATTGGCAATAGCTTGGCAAATATATTTCTGCTTCTTATGCTCGATAAAACCTCTAATTTTTCTTTTTGTATGAATCTTTTCTCCTTTCATTCACTCTAAACGATTAGTGACAGAACAAGTTTTCAGGAAACCCATTCGCTTTGAACTTTTTTTTTCATTCCCTGTCTGTCTGCACAGTTCTGTGTTAGAGAAGTAACTTGTAAAAAAATTATGTCATGGGAATGGAAGTGCAGAACAATCCAAGAGTCTCTTTCAACTTTGTGTTTGTTGTTTGTACTGCTGTGTTCTAGAGATGTAACAAATTGTGTTATACTGGTATAAGACAATGGTATTGGTAGTCATATAGAGTGATATCAGCAGCAGAGTTAACAAAGCATCAACCACAGTCACAAATATCAGCTCTTACTTTTTTGAGAAACTATTCATATAGAGCGGTATCAGCAGCAGAGTTAACAAAACATCAAGCACAGTCGCAAATATCAGCTCTTAATTTTGTGAGAAATGATTCACATAGAGTGGTATCAGCAGCAGAGTTAACAAAACATCGAATTCACAGTCACAAATATCAGCTCTTAGTTTTGTGAGAAACGATTCAGATAGAGTGGTATCAGTAGCAAGAGTTAACAAAACATCAAGCACAATCACAAATATCAGCTTTTAGCTTCCTGAGAAACAAGGGGTTTGATTTAAAGATTTTCAAATGGCACTTATCAGGTACCTATGTAGATGGAATTTTATTATGTAAGAAAAGAGAGTTTCGAAAAGCAGAGTGGCTAGTGACTTCTGAACTGAACAAAATGGAACTTATTATTATATTCTGCAAGTTACTGACTTTGTCTTCATTTTCATTCATGACGTTCCACCATATAACCGTGAACTACTCTTCATGGTCACGCCAGAAGAATGAGGTAAAGAAGTTAGTTTCTTCCACTACAAGTAAGTTGGAAGTTGTTCTAGAGAAAGATTGGTGACGTTTGAAGGATTTAATGCCTTTTGATCATTGGAAATAGTCGCCATGTCTTCTTAATTTGCAACTGATAGGTCACAGTGTTCGTGATTGAACATGAGCCCATCATCAGTAAGAACACTGGCAATTTCCCCATGAAGTGAGCTCTAAGATATCACATGAATGATGAACAGGGTTTGTATTTTGTATACTGATCTCACCCACTTTGGGTTTGGTCCAAGAATTGTAGAGAGTGAACATGGTAAGCTCAAGTTCTGGTCTGGAGGAGGTAATAGGGTTTGGAAATGGTGAAACTGCATTTCAGGTGTGAAAAAGAGGGAAGTAGGGTACATGTTATGGCTCCTAACAAAAGACCATGTGTTATGGGCAGGAAACAACCAAAATGCCCTTGTTAGTTAAATAGACAACCCTCATCCTATAAGGGTAAAATTGGAACATCAAAAAAAAAATTTCCTATAGAATTACCAAAACGCCCATTTGATAAAATGTGGAAATTCGACCTTTTTAAAAGACCCATCTCTTATAAAGTCAAAATAAGGCTTTTTTCTTTCTTGAAAAGATAAAAATATTCATTTTTTTGAAATGTGAAAAACTCTCGCAAGGTAGAGCATGAGCCCGTGTTAGGGGCCGAACATGCACCTCCTCTAGTTCTAATTTACCTGCGTTTGCTGCTTGATTTGATCGGATGATCAAAACAATTTGATAGAGCTGATCCGGCCAAGAAAGCCTCTACTTTATTGGGTGGAGCGTTGCTTGGGGTCCCTATCACATGGCACCACACCTACATTAGAAAGGTTCATTAATTGAATGTATTAGCTGTTCTTATTGATCGGAATCGACTCTCTATATAATTTCGTAGGCCATGGTTGAAGTGACATATGGTTACAGATTTCGACTCGTTTATCGATTAAGAATGCTGCCACACCAAACTTCCTTAAGGGTGTGTTTGATTGCCTGGATAACCAGTCCGAAAAGCGGCGCGTCTGTGACTGCAAAACTTGCTTTAACATAAACCCTATACATATTCAGATTCAATGGTTTTTGAATCTGAAAATGTCTCCAAATATTTCGATCACTTGAGCTTTTGTTTTCCTTTCTGCATTTCAAAACCCCAAGTTGGAGTCTTGTATCCAAATCGGTTCTGCAGTAACATACAGCAACACATTCTTAAAAAAAAAAAAAAAACTAAATAGTTAGTTGGCACTGTTTGATTTCTCAATGGGGTACCACTATCAAATTCACAGGTCAAATCCAAGTTCAAATTCTCAGGTTTGATCAAGGAAATCGAATCCCACCTGAAGCGGACGGATGTCTATAATTAGATATGTGATTATTCAGACTCAAATCTCATAGTAGCTAGGTTCTCGTTTGATTATCTAATGTAAAATCAGTAAGATTAAAGACAATAACTTTATGGGCCTGAAATCCATTACTTCCAATTATCAATCCGAATTCACAAACTTTTAGCCAGATCTAGCAAGCAACTCGAGATCTGATTATTAAGCTAAAACCAAGTCTGAATTTGGTTGTGATATTCGACTGGTATCTGATAAAGATCCAATCTACCGACATAGATATACATGACAGTTCCTATAGGACCATCATCTAGTTTGAATATGAATCTGATAATATAAAATTAGATTAAATCGACTTCGATGAATCCGTAATCCGTACTGATTAAAAGCTCACGACATGCAGCAACAAAAGCACATGGTGACGACAGCCAACTTCTTTTCCACTACGCAGCGGCCAACCTGTTTGGGTCTTGCTACGTCGTTGTCTCTTAATTCACCGGCGGCCGGCATTAATGGGGTCATCATCCTTCGGTGTGTTCATAATAAAGCCATTGTTGACGCGCCAGTCAGCTATTATTTTGGAAGGAGCACCGGAAAATGGCAATGGAAATGCCAGCAAATTACAGAGCACATTTCTCAAACCGAGGATCGCAGAGGTGGGCAAGCTTAGGGGAAGCTTCTCTGATGTTTCATCCAATGGCCGAGCTAGAAAATTTTGACTGAATGATATTAATCTCGTTTTTTGATTTAGTAAGATAAGTGCTTATGGGCCATTGACATAAGTCTGGTTTGAGCACCACATGTGGCTGGACCCAGGTCCAGCTCAGTCGTAGTAAAAGCTTTTAAAGGGTAGCGTCGGCGAGGCCCACATCAGTTAAGCTCCACTGCTGGTTCCATCGGTGGCAAGCAGCCATGGTAGCATATTGTATTCCGTAACTTTAATCTCTTAGAGATATAGTTATATACTCCTTTCGGATTAGTTCAATGTATTCAGATTCAAACCCGGTTTAGTAGAAAAAATTTCACTGTCCGAATGAGAGCCAAAGCTTCCTTCCTTTTTGCCCCATAGTTAGGCTGCATGTGTGCCTCGGTTGAAACCTATATTTGTGTCCATGCTACTCGAACCAGCAATTAGCTGCTTACCAGCTGCTGGCCCGAACGAATGCACACAAATCTAGTTCGAATTCAAACTATATTCTTCTCAAAACTAATGTTTAGTTGGATTCATGAATCTATATCAGACTTGCATCATTATCAGATCCCGGTCAGATATCAGACTCAGATTCAGATTCAGTTTGATGCTGCATACCAAGTTCATAAATCATATTGATGCATGCAATTATGAACAGTTATCTTGTTTTCTTTTTAATATAAAAAAAGAGAAGATCATCTTCACGATCTTAACCGTCTTAATAGTGTAATATGGTATCTTCCCAATATTTGGCGTCTTATTTACTCTGTTTACTTTGGTTCTCCGATGCAAAGCTGCTGGGATTTGGCTTACCACCTTTATTGAAAAACAGTCAAAGAATACAACAATTCCTTTGATCGTCAATATCGTAGATTTAAATCAAGTCGGTTGGCAAAGCATCTAAGGATTGCACCGACAACAAGCAGTCAGCAAATTCAATCGCATGTCTGTTCAATAAATGAGACGAAGAAATGTGTAGAACACTTCCATGTGCATTTAATCTAGATTATAATTGCTATGCTTTTATTATTGAATGAGATTGGATTTTTTGTGATA
Organism: Nymphaea thermarum; assembly: GCA_011799765.1. Taxonomy (NCBI): domain Eukaryota; kingdom Viridiplantae; phylum Streptophyta; class Magnoliopsida; order Nymphaeales; family Nymphaeaceae; genus Nymphaea; species Nymphaea thermarum. Next base: position 669,532 of record JAANDH010000123.1, read on the forward strand.
AGAAGTTCAAGATACTAGTGCAGTATTCGCTTCAGTACTGTAAATTAATTTTAGATATTTTTTTTCTCTTTAGGTTGTCTTCGTGAAGACCTTGTTTTTGTAAAGATCTTTTTGTATGGGTGTTTGTGCTCGCTTTTGTCATCCAAGCATTTTTCTCAAAGCCACTCAAATTAGCTCAAGTTTTTTGTTCAAAGGATTAAACATCATCTTGTGTTAGGATGTTGTATATATAATATGAAGTGAGCCGCTACGTAGTGCTCACTGTGTCACGACTACACAGCGCGTAAGCCATCCATCTCCTTCAGATCAGATGTTACCAGTTTTATCATGTTTGAACAAAAAGAATGAATACCTCCACCCGATCTCTCTCTCCTCCCTCTGATCCTCACCCTTCTTTCACGGCGATTACCAGTTTTCTTTGAATCTGAAGGATTATTTCTCAAAGCAGTAGAAACAGGTGTATAATCAATAAGAAGACCAAGTTAGAAAGATAGTTTAGCTTAAAATCCCCAATATAGGGGGCAATTTTCAAGACTTATTTGAATCCAAATCAATTTTGACAAGCGATTTGTGGGACAACAAGGGCTTTGCTCTTAATGGGCGTGTCTGATGACGAGAAAAACTTGTCTGCGGTTCCCTTTACTGCAGACGAGTTCACCACGGTTAAAGAAAAACCAGATATGCGCGTTCATACCCCTTCATCGCTGATTGATGGATAGGGGTCGCTCTCTCTCTCTCTGTTCTCTAGTGGCTTTTCATCACTCAATTTTGATTAATGAATTCCCATTCAGACTCAAAATAACATTCAAAGGTCTGGTTTTCACTTTGCCAACAGGTGCCCATTATGCTGTTGTGCCGAAGAAACTACCACTCACCTGTTGTGGTTTTGTTGAGTGTCTCAAGATCTTTATATGCGCTTACCTGGTCTATGCCTCCCATTGAAATCACAAACATACCTACGATTCAGGACCTGATTCATTGACCTGTTAGAGTGGGAAACAAATAGAAATGGCGTACCATTTGAAAAATTTGGTTGTTTATGTTTTGGTGGGTCATTTGGAACTCCAAGAATGATATTATTTATAGACTGGGGGTTGTCTCAGTTCGGAACATATGCCATCCTCTATTTTGTATGATGTCTGATTGATTTCTTGTAACTTATGGGGGAACGGTGGTATCTTCAACTTTTTACAAGAATTAAGAACTGAGTATTAGATGTAATATCTTTTTCAGGTTCAACGTTTTGTTGAACTTGTGTTAAGTGTTGATGTTATTCTCTCTCTCTCTCGTAGCCAATTGATTCGCCATGTTTGCCTTACAGGGATTGGCAAATTCACTCCTAAAAAGTTTGTGCCTCTGAACAAAATCTCCCATTTTAATCTCTTAACAATGGTTAGCAGCTTCTGGCAGTAACCTACTTAAATGAGGTTTGCCTTTCCCATAGGATTGTTGGTTGAGCTGAGGGCACAAGCTCGATTCATGTGGTCTACGTCCATGTGCCAATAGTGATGTGGGAGAGTTGTGTTAGCTGATGTATTGGACCAGTACTGGCCACCAACACAACTCAGGATCCTTAGCAAAAACTATTCGTATGTTGTTAAGTGAAGCTCAGAAGAATCTGCCAATACAAATATTGGGTGCATTTCAAATCTGTAGTTGTGAAATCTACCTTTTTGCTTCAGTCATGGATTTCCCTTAATGCAGACTTGATATCAGCCCAGATCTCGGATTCGAGGCTATAAAACATATTTAACAAGGATTTGAAGTCTTATGATTGAAAGGCTTAATGTTTAATCACTAAACCAGCTTGCTTTCTTGAAATTCATAGATCTCAAGTCGAACCGGTTCTCTTTTGACTTGATATCCATGGATTTGATGCATACCATGGATCTTAAATCCACATCATTCTCAAATCTGCCATTTATTAGAATTACAATGGATTTAAGGTGGCCTTTTTTGTTAAATCACCTTACTCTTGAAACTAAGATTGGGGTAATCAAAGGCCCCGTGAGAGCGGTTTTGGAGTACCCAAATCTGAGATCCGGGATAAACTTTGACATGGGTCTCACTTCAAATTCAAGATTCTATCAAACTGCAAATTTTTAGGACCATGGATCCAAACTCCCTTTTATCTTCAATTCTCGGGATCTTAGTCCGAAAAGAATGCATAAGTATTTTTGTGCTATAGTCCTTATGACTTTCAAGAAACGGATAAGAGATCCCTGATGAGATCCATAGATCTCTAAACTAAGAGAAGAAAACACAGACCCAGTGAATTTTGGCAGCGAGATGGACAAGCAAAAAAAAAAAAAACTATAAAGCTATTCTTCAGTTAAAATATCAACTGGCTCTTGCAGCTTTGCGAACATGATCATGCACCCAGGCTTATTAGTCCCTACAGAGAAAAATATGGCTCTGTAATGTGAAAAGACATTCAATTGATATCCAATATCAATTTGACATGTGGAGTCTGGTATGGGTATATCTCTCTGTGTATGTGTGTGTGTGTGGGAGAGAGAGAGATTGGTAGGCGCTACACACTAAGATACTAAACAGACCAAGAACAAGCTCAAACTCGAACAGGAGTAAATTGATGACGAATGTTCGAGATTGTTGAATTGATCGATTTAGTGTAAGCTGAACTCAAACTTGACATAGGCTTGAGCTTTGAGTGTGACTTGATTACCTTTAAATCTGATATGATGAACTGGATTTTGCTTGTCAGCCAATGATAGTTGAACATAAATTTGAAAAGATAAGAGACAAATTGACTTTGACTGGAGTATATATATATATATATATATATATATTCACACACACACACAAACAACACACGCAAATCTGAGTCAAGTAGCTCAGTGATGGATCATTTAACTAATAATTGAGCGAAGTTTTAACAAAACATAGCTCATATTCTGTGCATAAACTCCGTGAACAGAGTTGAAACTAGTGTTGTATGATCTAAACCTAGTTCAAGCGAAGTGCTGCTTCATCGAATTCACAGCCATGACTGGATCCAGATGAATTTGATCTCTGATCATGTCTTGTAAAGTAAACAATTGTCTTGCACGTCATCCTTCCTCTTATAAACCTCCATGGGGACTTGGTAGTCGTTCTTTCCATGATACAGCCCGTCAGAGCCAGAATCGGTGCTTGTCCTAAAGCATTTGATTTGGATGGTGTGTGAACCTACTTGACGGTATCGCTGCCAAAAATCCAGGTAGCTCTTCGAGAAGCTTTGTTTTTATGTATATAGATATGTATGCTGGGGATTGACATTGACGCCATCTACTGGCAGGAGTTTCAAAGTAGATAGCAATAGCAAACTTTGTTTCATAGTCACAAACTAAGCTTATGATTTAATGTGAGGTTTAGGTTGTAAATTACTCAGGTCTTCTCCGGAAAGAACTTAACTCGGCGTAACACAGCGGAGGTTCAGATATCAAAAACGATGAACAACCTAAGCTTATGAATGAAATCCAACAACCTACTGGCTTTGCTGACCAAGAAGCTGAGATTTTTGGAATGCCACAGGACTAGGGCAAGCTATTATTGATTCCTAATAAGAATGTGCTTCTGTAAGCTATGGGGTTTAATGTTTAGGCATTGTGCATTTGCAGTCCCACGGTTGTGGGATTCCTGCTGAATGTTACGAACCTTGAGTGAATCCAGGCGTTGCCGTCGTCGGTCCTCCGTTTGACCTAACTCCTTTGCCTTCACGTGCTGCGGCACGCTGTACCTTGCTCGAAACCGGTTCCATCTCAAGTTTAATCCAGCCCCAGTATATTTAAATTTAAACTCACACTCTCTCTCTCCAAACAAATGGTCATTCACTTTGCGGCAATCTTGGCTTAAGCCCGACTAGGATGTCCCCAAAGAAAAGGAAACCGCTCTTTTTTTTTTTTTTTTTTTTTTTTTTTTTCTAACCTTGGTATCCAAAACTGCTTTAATACTCAATAAGGAACAATACATCTACCAACTAGAACTTTGTGTATCCACATTTGTTGTCCAAAAGAATAATACACATATGAATCAAATTGATGACCAAACTTTTACCAGTTTGTAAGAATGTCAATATATCCAATTTAGATTGGATTCAAATATATATAAATACCTAATACAATTCAAACTTGGATGTGGATTCAATTTAGTTTTAAATGAATATTCTACATCCATTGCTCTTATATTTTGATAATAAGGCAAATTTAGTTGTAAATTCGGATTCAGATCCAAAAATCAAAGTCAAACAGTAAAATCAGATTTTTTAGATTTATGACTTTTTTTTTATTTGAATCTAAATATATGAATGTTCAAGAAATCAAATACAGTTAAAAGATATATCTTATATCTGATTTGAATCCAACCAGTTGACATCCCTGCTGGGCTACGCCTCTCAAGTGATTATCATGTCCCTGTAGTAGAAAGCCAAGAGCAGCAGCAGGCTGGACAAGGGGGTTTCCAACTTTAACTCCTTGCCTCACTTCTGTAGACGTTTTTCTCAACCACTGTTTCCCTCCGCCACTCCTTGCCTCACTTCTTTAGACGTTTTTCTCAACCACTGTTTCCCTCCGCCACTCTTTTGCTCACATTTTCTGATTTATCGTTCCCTTTTACAACCATCAAAAGGAAAGTATCTGGCCACAGCCTTACCAACTTGTCATTGTGTGTGTTCTGGGAGTAATCAAAACCGGGAAAAAAATTGAAAATGTCCTCTGGAATCACGTGATGATATCATATTTTATTGCAGAAATGTAGATGCAAGCACGTGACGTCCGTCATTATACCCTTTATGACGTCCGCTTAGGACAGATAGCCGGACAAAAATTCAACGCCCTCGAAGATATCGATAAGCTCTACTATGTACACGTTGATACAAGCGGAAGAGCATCAATAGAGAGAGTTGTACGTCAGAAACGTCGCTATCAGGGAGCCCACACATATTGCTAGCGATGGAAGGAGGGTAACGTTCAGAAGCATGCCCTGACCCAAGTAACCGGCCAAAGTGATCGTGGCGTCTGCTACTACACGAGCCAATGTTCCCGCCTCGGTGGAGAGCAAACCGCCGTTGTATGTCCCCCTTGCCAGCCTCGATGACATGACTTGAGAGAGCAGTGACAGATTCACACCTGCGGATAAGGACAGTTCCACAAGTCACAAACTCAAACACTAAAGGCTATCAAGACAAGAAACCAAGTCATTGTTTATCGTATGTTAGGATATGATCAACCTAAAATCTGTGGATGTCATATGATCAAAGTTGCGTTTTGTGTCCAAATACCACTAGGGACAATTCTAGAAACTGATTGGTTTGGCTGTCTAGGAAAGGAACGACTTCGTCCATGACAATTCCTTCTCCCGCAAGGCTCACATGGTTCGGATGGGCACGCTAGCCTTGTTCATATCCCCGTCTCGTGCTTCTACGGGAATGCTGGTTATGCTTCAACCTTTAGTGGCAGAAAATGGAGAAGAAACAATTGAAGGAGTCCCATGTACTCCTTGCAGCCCAATACAGAGCATTGTGACATTAACATGGAGAAGACCAGACAGTGAAATCGTCCGTGGTAACAAAGATGCTTTAGTCTAGATCCCAAGTTCAACTATATGTGGACAGAAACGGGGCCACTCACTAACACAAACCCTGGGCAAAGACCAGGTTTGTCTAGGCAATGAAATCGGTTGTGTAAACATTTTTAAGTTTTTGTTCATAAAAAAGCAAGGGCCCATCAGTGTGGTCCTCTGCAATTCCGTGTTTAGCAAAAGCAAAATTTGCCACCCTAATATCTCAGACATTAAGAGGGTGCTTGGTAACAGGGCAAATGCAACACTGCATTCCAAAGAAGCAGCATTCTTGTTACTGAATGCCCTCTAAAGGTTCCAGCGTTTTCAGACGGACTTTGGAGCTACAGATAGGAACGCTAAAAGCTGAACAAGTATTTGCGCATTGATGCTATCCCAGTAGAAGCACATTCTAAGGAATTACCTTCCAGAACTTCTGCAGCAACAAACGTGATAAGTGCAGATATGACATATTGTGGGAGAGTATATGGGACAATAATATGGAAGCTCAACATGATGCCAATGAATACAAAGATCTCTGAAGCCAGCAAAATTTGCCTGCGAAACATTCAATTCAAACAGGGGATTAGAAACAGGAAAAAAAGGATATAAGCACGAACAAGCATAATATATTCAGAAAAGAAATGATATCAGTATGAACAAACATACAACAGGTTAATAAGTTGGAAAATTGAAAGCATAGAAGATGATCATGATCATGATGAATTAGTTAACTCCTGGCTCAGCCAAAAAAAGGAATCTCTCCCTCTGATCCGCACATTAACATGGGGCGGACATTGGAAGGCCATGTTAACTTAACTATGCCCCGCAGGCCCAGAAGCACTCCAAACCTAATTTTACTACAACCCAATTACCATCAGTCTATCAGCCATTCTCAGGCAACGGTCAGGCTACCCAGCTCTTACAGGTCGAGGGGCCTGAGAACTGGACCAGCCCAAACCAAATTAAGTGCTTCACTTCCAACTGGCCTCACCGGGGCTGACTCTTGTTCAGGCATCTATATGTCCATTTTCTGCATGCTGTACCAGATGCAAACCAGGAATTAAAGAGCCTGACAAGTACCAAGGAAGATCCAACTTTGTGCACACGTGTCCAACATTACACACATACACACACTAAAATATGTGTGTGCCAATGCACACACACACACACACACACACAGACACAATGTTGCACGAGCATGAAAAGAACACTTTTTACCTTTCCTCAAACATATTGCTAAGGTAGGTACCAACTATGATATTTACAGGCAGCACAGTGAGACCGAGACATGCAAGAAATATAGCCACATTGGTTGTAGACCAATTGAAGTAGAATGTTGTAATGACACTTGATTCTGATAGTACAATCTCCATTGCATACTTTAGCATAAAATAGATCAGCAATTGCACCTGCAGCAAAGGAAACAAGATTACTCTAGTTCTAACGGTTTAAGCATTTAAAGTTAAGAGATTGACACAATACAGTTGCATTAACAAAAAGCAAAAATACCGTAGAACATCATCCTCTTCAGACGTATATATAAGAGATTGACACAATATGATTGCATCAATGTATATATAATATACATATGTATATACACACAGAGAAAAGAGAGAGAGAGAGAGAGAGAATAGTAGCTCCAACTCCAAGTACATACTCCCACATGCTTCTTTTTTAAATTTAACCGTGTAAACTTGTCAGCCTTATAATTCATTCCACAGAAAACACATACGAAGCTAGAGGCATTTTTAGTGCTTAGGTGTTACTGGAGAAGTTAGAGAAAACTAACAGCTCAAATAGAACAAAAAAAACTTGATGGCCAACAACCAAGAACCTATGCAAAAACAAGATACTACATGTAGATTAAATGAAAAACATATTTACGTATGACTTTCGCAATGCTCAAATTTGTTATATATGTGTGCTTACAGAATTGGAGCTATTTTATGAGAACAAAGCACAAACGGTCAAGATTCACAACATTCTTGAACACTGAACAGGTGTGGTAGAAGCAGGCAGAATCAGAAACTCAAGCAGGGGGACCTGAATGATTTTCTCAAAATTTCAGGGAGGAGACCAAAGGGAATTCTTAAAGCTCTTATTCCAAAAGTTCAGGGAGGGAAAATCCCTCTACCACCTATAGGAAATGTAAGTCAAGTTGACCATATAAATAGATGGTCAGAGAATAATAAAGATAAAGAAATTGGAAGAATCTACAGTGCAAAAGACTTTCAAGCAAGAGAACAGAAGTGCAAATAGATGAAGTCCTATACCTTCACCGATGGAGTAAGTAATCTGTATGCAGACACAATAGTTGTAGCGGGCCTGTGAGATTCCTCTGGAGCTTCTTCACTGCCATCAAATTCCTGATCTACATCTTCATCCTGCACCTTCTCATCTCCATTTGAAAGAAGGGGCTGAGCAACTCCATTTTCAAGTGATTGGATATTTACTATACCTACTGGCAGACAGACTTGAAAGGTTATAAATGTAAAGAGCTCACAGAGAAACACAGATGAGAAACTTTTTGAACATCAGGTAGATGGTTATTAGTACCAGTATGAGGCTCCTTGGTTGAATTGTTTTGTGGAGCTTCGCGAGCAGGCTCTCTGAATGAAATCCACAACCAAATCAGATAAATTAACCATGCCAGAGCCATCACCCACCCTGGTAAAGTGTTTTCATTGATTGTGAGCATTGAAAACCTAAAATTTGTTTGAAGCAGCCCCGCAAGAGCAGGACCACATGCCATTCCCAGAGCACTAGCACTAACAAATGCTGCTGATGCTTGCATTCGTATTTTGGTAGGCACGCAGTCACTAATATAACGCCGATTAACAGCTCGGGCTGAACCAAATCTGCAGTTTAACCAAAGTTACAATTATTAATTAGCAATTATGGATAACTTTCATAGGAACAAGCATCAGACCTAACATGCTGAAACAACAGAAAGAAATCCCAGATTGATAAATTTCAAACATGTTCATAGATGAAGCCAAAAAAAGAAAAATGATTTACAAGTGCATAACAGGTAGACAAAAATATAGTTAATTAAAAGCATCTGAGAGCCCAGTTAAGTCAATTAATTTAAGAATAACACGGCCACAAACATGTTTTTAAAGTCAAAGTTCTGCATTCAAAATTTTTCAGTGTGTCAGTAAATGTGTTTGACTGAATCTGCCTTTCCACAAAAGGAACGGAAAAAAATGCATATTTCAAGCTAGAGAACTTCATCTTCTCCCAAGCAGGTACATCAACACTGGATACTTGAAACATGGAACACATAAAATCAAGAATTGCATGCTATCCCCTTCATTTGAGTAGGACGTCGAAAGTACCTACCCACAGAAAAGGCGTCCAATTAAGAGTATGCTTATGGAATCAAGATCATAAGCCAACGCATACAATGTATTGCCCAGGAGAAGAACGATGCTGCTAAAAATAAGAGGCCTGAAGTATGATCTGTTTGACCATGCACTGAAATATACAGAGGAGAACACTTGAGCAACAGCCATTGACCCAATTATTATACCACATACAGTTGGAGCAGCTCCAAGGCTCATTGAGTAGTCATCTGCAGTCGGCACAATAATATAGGTATTAACCATATAGAGGAATGTATTTGCCAAGTTCAAGACCAGTGACATGAAATGGTATCTCTCTTCATCAATGATTTCCTCAGATGGTGGTGCCGGCAACTCATCCTGAATAATAAGTGCATGCTGCCCCAAGAATTTGAGAAAGTTTGTGGAGTGTGTCAGCCGGTCCACCGCTGCCTTAATGGATTCAATAACAGGATCCTGTAGATTGGATCAAAGATAGGTATGAATAGCTGTTACGCATTACCACATTAAAGAACATGAAAATAACAAACTAACGAGTCATCTAATAATGTACTTAAGGTCCTTATTCAGTGGGGAAAAGTAACCACAGAGCACAAAATACAGACCTGCAGAGCAGCAGCTGGCTGGTCATAAATCGATAAATAGCTCCCCTGATGGTCCTTGAGATCAGCAAGATTACGAGATAATGCACCCACTACAGCTCCAATGCCCTATACAAACCATCATTGTCTAAACTGATGAATCTTAGTATATGACCTTTACTTTGCAGTTTACAGGAAGTCTCATAAAATTTCTATTAGCTATCTGTTTGTAGTATTTAGAAAATTGAGTAACTACTTCGGACACTTTACCACGTGCTTGAACACTTGCTGAAGTTGAGAATAAGGATGATTTGCCCGAGTTGTCACATAGTAATCCGTAAATCTATAACCAAACCGTTTGTCAAATTTCTTCAGTATCTTTCTCAGACCAATAGCATTGACCTCAACAAAGTACAGAAGCCTCAAAAGATCTTGTCCCACAGCTCTATATGCCTCCCGAAGTTCAACTATTTCGGCAATAGCAGGCTGTTGCAGAAGAATCTCACGCTGCTCCCCTAGCTTTTCTATGCGGCTTGCAAGGATCCCTTGTTGTTCCAATAGAAACAAGACGATCTTCTCAATCTGAGCCAGAAAACATATGGGAGACAAGGTTACCGGTAGATTCCTTACAGTACATGAATTTTCTTGTAGGTACAAAATTCAAGGATAACATGATATTCCACAAGGACACAACTTAGTATAATGCAACTTAGTCGTGGTGTGCAGACCTGGTGATCCAACATCCGGGAGAACTCTTTCATCACTTGACGTCGATTTTCTGCTCCATCCTGAATCTGACGGGCATACTGCCTGACCTTTTTTTTCATTAGCTTGTAGTTGATATAATACCTAGCACAATTACATGTCATGAGATTCTAACTACATAACCTGCAAACACAAAGACAAAGGAAGCTGATAGGCATCACAAGCCTATACAATGTAAGGTACCTTTCCCATTCTGGAAACTGATGCTCCTTTAGCCTTTTCCCAAATGCCACCATTTTGTTTTTAGAAGGAAGGACTGCAGGCCATGAAAATAACAGATTAAGGGAGTCTCAGTTAAAATTTTACCTAAACTCAAGTATAGGGATGCAAACCAGTAAAAGGAAAAAACAGTCACTAGCTATGGTTGATAACAAGTGGAACTATATAAGAAGGCAGACAGCTAAAGTTCAAAAGGAGAACTGTACTGAAAGGCATTGAAGATGTCCTCAAACTTCAGCGGCATGTTACAAGAGTAGACACTAAAAACATTCCACTTCCCAAATGCCATTCAGAAAAAAACTTATAAATAGACTTTACATGGTATGTCATCTATAAATGTAGAAAATTATAATCTGAAGGTGACCTAAGCTTCGACATAACTGCACATAGGAGAAAAAGTGGAAAAACCAAGCAAAAAAAAAGGCTCAAAATTTTGGATATGTAAAGATTAAACTATTCAATAAAATTTCCAAGTACCAGATAATTAGCATTGTTCACATAGTCCAAAGACCAAACTGAAAACCTGCAAAACGTGGTGGCAGTTCAACGGAGTCTATGGAAAATCAGTTCAGGACATCCTCCGCTTCCTTTACTTTCTTGAACTTTGAACAAAAGTAGCTAGAAATTCAATACCAAAACTGGCTTGATTTTGATACAGTCAAGGAAATCTTTGCCCATAAGCACCTGTTACTAGCAGTTCTCAACACTCAAATAAGCCAAATCACTTGTGTTGCTAAAGTTACCTTTAACAAACAGCATACAGTTACTTCGTCTTAGGTAGAATTAAATATTTAAAGAAAAAAGGGAACTACAGAATGTTGATTAAAAAAAAAAACCTTGAGAAGGATGATTTTCAGTTATTGAAAAACTGAGACAAAGAAACGAGATAATACTCAAAAGGTAACAAAGGAATGTACTGCCAGGAAAAATTTAAGCAAAGGGTAAAGTCACTTTAAACTGTTCAAGTCTCCAGCTCCAAACAGAGGACACGTCATGATCCAAGAGCCACAGCGGAACTGCTCTTTGACGTTAGAGACACCAGAATTTATTTATATCTGAGAATGTCTCTTTCGCGATGATGTACTGGACTATAATCAGGTTTCAACAGGCTATATTCATTGCCCATAAATGCGGTACTTCAGTGAGTATTGCAAAAGCTCAACGAATGTGTTCATACTTTATACATCTTCTACTCGCGACTTAAAAAGCTTGGACACCGGAATCTAAGATCTCCCAATAACCTCAATCGTAAGGGTTTACTCACCTTATGCTGAAGCGCCTGTGGGTGTGTCTTGCTTAGCTAACAATATGTACCGACGCCTTTTAGATGATCATCAACAAGCACAAAAAGAGTCCCGGTTTTCCTTACAAGATCTGCATGAGGTGCGACCCGTACAATAAGATGATCTGGAAAAGGAAACAAAGAGAGAAAAACTCAAAAATCAAATAAAAACTGCAGTCCTGCAGAGAACATTCAGTTTTTCTCCTTCTACGTCAGCTCTAGCGACATATTGCAAGGAAAACACATGTTACTCAAACGTCACCTGATCAAAATGCGATGATTCAAAGACAGAAGGAATCAACTAGTCTAAAAAACCTGAAATCGACACAAAAATTCGGGCTAAAAAGCAATACTTATCAGGAAAACACTGACGAGTCGTCGAAATAACGACTCACTAATCCTTCAGCTATGCCACTGAAATCCGGTTTGAGAAGTGAACATGCTGAAAGAAAAGACGAAATTCCCCTGAACAACAGACTTTCAAGAAGATTTCATGGACAAACCCGAACTCCGGATTCCTTTTTCCAGGTTTCACCAAGCAAGCTGGAAATTTTCAAATGAACGGAAAAGAGCGACAAGCACGGACAGGAGCAAACATTGAACGGCATGTTCTGGATGGCGTTCCAATCGAAATTACTAGAACTAAAAGATTTGTTACGAGCCGCAAATGAAGCCAGTTTCAATGAAAACGAACGGTTAACGTGCAGAAAATTCCGAAACAGATCAAAGAACTCAAATTCGAACACCGAGTGCCTAGAGGTTCAATCTCGACAAATTCGCTCCCTCCACCAAAAACTACAAGATCTCGGGCCTCAAAAGGTTCCAGCAAGAGGCAAAACACACAGAAATCCAGAAATCTCCGCCAGAAGCTGAGCCGGCTGCATAAGCAAGCACAAAGCAAGCAAAAACCAAAACCATGCAAAACGTTCTCGACGAACCTCTAGAGTTTAGTGGAACCTCTGCGCCAAGCAGAGAGAGGACAACAAAACCAAAAGAAGCGCTCGAATCCGGAAATAGTCCAGAGAGTGTTTCCTTCGCAGCAGCAGAAATGGCCGCTCCTTCCGAAGCCCGAGATATTCTCCTAACTGCTCTCCTCAGAGCCTTCTAGGGAAGAGAGAGAGAGAGAGAGAGATCGGCCTTCCACCTCCTCTGCTTCTTCTTCTTTCTGGGAAAGCGGGGGCTGCGTAGGACGAAGGACGCGCAGGCGAGCTTATGAAAAAGTGTCACACGCGGCGCATTTATAGGGTGGGAGAATTCGCTCCTCGGAGGAAATTTATGAATCTGTGGGGGGCCAGAGGAAACTTTGTGACAGACAGGAAAGTGACATTACTGATAGGGAATTTTTCACTTAGGATTCTGCCTTTGTCTAATAATTCGGAAGGCCTCGTCACTTTCTGATCCTTCACACGAGGGTCGTCCTTTTAGCAAAGGCCCTTTCAGTTTACGTGCTCAAGTAAAAGTTCACGAGTTCCTTCGGCTGGGCATGAGAATAGAGCAGTCTCCCTTTTTGGCTTGTTCAACGTGTTTTAAATTTGAATTTCTGAGAAAAACCAGGACCCAAGTCGGAAATCTTAAAAGGGCAGTTCGTTTGGAAAAATTTGCGGGCAAAAGGCGGGACTTCGTTATTAATAAGTTGACGTTTTCCAAGATTTTACGGGAAATTGCGGGATAATCTTGTGGGGCGGTGGGTGGCGCGCTACGGAACGCGTGATTACCGAGTCGGCGTTGTTCTGGGGAGACGCAGGCGAATCGGTGATCCGTTGGGTCCACTTGTTCAAAGCGTCAAAGAAGGAGCGCGACAGCTGGCCCCAACCGATCACCGATTCACCGATGCCGTAAACGATTCGGACGCGGTCTTTGACTTGATTGGAGTTGGACTCTGGGTTGATCTTCGAAGTGGCCAGGACCGGATCTCATCCTTCTGTATCGATCGGATCGGTTTCCTCGTATCGTCCTTGCAACCGTGGATCTGACAATATAGAAGTACTGTCCCTTATGAAATTTGATATGTTATAAAGTTGCATCCATCATATATAAGAGATGTGTTAATTTTCAACCATGAACACTTATAGCACATAGTTAGAATCTCGACGAAAGTAACTGTACAAATTGCACTTCTAAAACACAACCACATAATTTATGCAATTTTGGGGAAAAATCCACTTTTAAATTATATGAAACCTCTAGAAATATGAAATTGAGAAAATATGTTCAATTGTGGAGCGGGTTCCACAATAGATAGTTAGTTACTGTTTCATGAATCTATTCAAATATTGAAGCAAATTCATAACAAACTTTTATCATCGTCAAACATACATCAATGGAAGGAATATAGGTGTTATGCCCTGCATAAGTTATGGTAACACTGCTAAGTGAGTGACAAAGTCTCTTGTCTCGGGTAGGGTTTTAGCGCTGCTAAGTGAGCGACAAAGTCTCTTGTCTCGAGTACAGTTTTTTGATATCCAAATAAAAAAAAAAAACATAGCCTTCATATTATTTCATTTCAAATGCTCAGTAAATCTGTTTGAATATGCATTAAATTAATATTTTCTTTTTTCAATATTAAACTTGGTGCACAAACTTAACAGGTGCAGGATGCAGGGATTGTTCAGAGTCCGTGGGTCCAGAAAGGCAGGGACATTGATAGGTAAGGGCTCCATGGGGTATCTAAAACTTTGAATTTACATGCGGATCTCGGTGGACCTGGGTTCAATTATATGAGGTGCCCACGAGACCCGAGCCGCTGCCCCAAGGCCAATTGAAAATTTATTTTCTTTTTATATTAAAAACTATGGAGATTTCTGTTTTAATACATTCAAAAGCCCAATCAAAGTGCTTCTCCAAATTCTTTAAATATCATTTATATTCTGAAATGTCTTTATCTGATACACCAACCATGTCGGGCCTTATGAGGATCTCAGACATTGATAAATCCATCCAGGCCTTATTTGTGCAATAGTGATCACATATCCAGTTTGAAGGCAAGCCTTACACCTTTCTTCATTTCTTATGGAACAATTTGTACTTTCAGGCCTAGTTTCTACTTGTATTCTAAAAAGAGCATCATCTTTAAAGGCTTGAAGGGCAATTTTATTAGATTAAAACACAAGAACCATTGGTTAATTTTTTTCTCATTATTACCCTCTACCATTAAATTGTATGCTTGCAGTTTTTTAGCTTTTTTTAGGTAAATAAACGTTCATATTATGGCTTGTTTTCACTAGCTAGGTAGTTCCGTTTTTTGAACTGTAAGACCCAGAAAGGAAATTTTTCATTTTTTTAGTAGGCAAGGTGGTATTAAGTAAACTAGTATCAGTACAATTAAACTAGTTCAAAATTGCATATCAGTATTATATTCTTTTAATTATTGTAAACTAGATCTTGAATTTTGTCTCTCAAAACCTGGCTAGAGTTGCTAAAACATGCTTAGTGATGCGTTTATTTTATCTTTAATTATGAGGTGGCAGATGTATCCAAGACTGCAAGAGAATGGATAAGTTCGATATTGCATCATCCTTTTTTATTTTAGGGTGAGTGGTTCATTCCACCGCCTTAAGAGAGGCCACTGGCCCCCCCTCGTCACCCTCCCCCTTGAGTTTCGAGCTTGCTTCGGGCCCTTTGACGGGCCAGAGACTGAAGTGCGTCTGGCGCAGGCAGGTAACGCCCAAGACACTTGACCCAAGGTCTTAGCGGATGGAGCACTTCCCCCGTGCCAGTGCACTACAAACCCTTGGGGTATTCGATATTGCATCATGAAATCCAAAATCTATTAAGCTTATAGACTCTCTCTCTAAGGATTTTTAAATTGTGTCTCTCACATTTCTGATATAAAATATGTTCTTATTCCCATTTTACATAATCAACATCCACATGCAAATTGATTATGTAAAATAGGTGCAACACAAAAAGCAAGATGTTTTTTTCTGCAAATTTTTAATATGCTTTGAGGTAACAAATTTCTCTGAAAGATGTCAAGTTGTAAGGGGAATAATGAGCTTCAAGCATATAAAATAATATCTCTTCCCTTCGACTGATTCCTTTTTTTTTTTTTAATGTTGGCATGCATACTAGGGTACATACATCACTTATAAATATCTACCCAGATTTGAAAACCGTGGATCTTATATCAGAACCGTTTCTCATTGTAGACGAGCTTGAAATCCATTCTTTGTTTAAGAAATGGATTTTTCTCAGAACAGATTGCTGATCGGCTTCGGATCTAATGCCCCTTGAAGAACACAAATCAACCAGGAAACGGGGGGCTTCTTCAAGAGGGTTGCAAATGACTTATCAACTATTGGCATGATCAAATGCTAAGTCATGGGACTCTTCCATTTTGCCACACCCGAGTCGCATCGAGTCGGGTGCGCACCCGACATGGATGCAGCTCCGACTCACACTCGAGTCCAGTTAGAATGTCATATTACTAAATTACTTATATAATATATGTTGTTTTGATATTTTTCTATGCAATACAATTATTTAAGTATGTTATATACATTAATAACTAAATTGTAATAATAATATATACATGCTTATTCTGTTATATATATAATAAATTAAAATAATAATAATAATAATAATAAAATACCCTCATCGCGCCGTCTTACCTAAATTTTTTGGGATGTAGCACTCCGGCACAGGCACCGGCACTTGCACCAGCACCCGCACCCCGCACTCTGGTGACATAGATCAAATGCTTCTTAAGGAGTTGTTTGGTGATAATAACAGTGTTAATGTACCATAAAGTTGCCCTAAAAATCAAGGGAAGCTCATAAAACGCTATAACACAATGTTTCATAAATGTGCTCCAATTACTGGGATGCAACTTGTTCCTATTGTCGAGCACCCCTTAAAGAAAGAGCTAATTGGTAGGAATTCATGAGTGAAACTTGACAGATTGTATTAGAGTCAGTGTTGTAAGTGGTATGAGAGCCATATCATTTTTGCAATTTGGGCCCGATTTTTTAACGGAATTCAGATTGATAACTCGATAGTTTTAAAATATATTTGATTTTGAAATTAAGAAAAGTGTATTTCTCATTATTTTTATGTGAAGAACTGAACACATGCTAGATTTGCTGATTGGGTCTTAGTTTAGTCAATAATGTACTGCTGAATTGATAATTCAGTGGAAAATTCATTCAATTCATTGTTATTCACAATTTCTTCACGTTCTTCTGCTGTTTTCACCATCTTTAAGCGAATATTTATATGAACTGATGCAATTGGAATCGGTGAAGACGTGATTGGAAAGAATTGTCTTCTTCTCAGTGACGGGTAAAATGATAAAAATGAGTGTCCCGAACACATCAAGTCGGTCTATATATTATTCTTTCTTCTTTCCCAAATTATTACGGTATCAGGTTTCTTTATTGTTCTTACCAGTAGGGTAGCTCGAAATTTCATTTTATATAGCTGTCTTCTAACAATATACTTATTTATGTATATTGTGCTCCTTTTTTAGGTTGGGTTTGACAGCCTTTGATTTTAACGGAGGCTGTATAAAAAAAAAGTATGTTTTTGAAAATCCTCTGTTTGTTCGGATTTGAAATCTATGTTATATGTTAAAAACTATAGATTTAAAGTCGAATGAAGGGTCCGATCTTAATTCTATAAATATGAGATCCTAGGGATCTAAAATCACTGCGGATCTGAGATTGCAGTGAAACAAGTGCAATCTTATAAGTTGTTTGGTAACAACAACATTATGTTATTGTCGCAAGTACCTTACACAACAAGTGGTTAGATTTATTGGACATTTCAAAAATCTACCTATTTTTTAATATAAATTCACGAGATAGTAAATAATATGTTACTGATGCCAAGCAGATAAAAAAAATTTTAGTTTGCAACTGGTTCTGACCTTGCATATATAAATCCAAATACAAGCGCCAAAATGGACGGAACTTGGGGGCCCATGTGATGCGATTCATAACTGTTGAGATCAATCATATGATTTAGATACACTGTTTGATTTGAGTTTCATTCATTAAGGGCAGAACCATGGGAAAATGAAAGCCCTGGTGTATGTGCGACACATCTGCAACTCAGCACGCACATGCTGTGTGCAATAATTGGCCGGCAAAACCTCAATCACCATCTTTATAATTCGACCAATTAATTGACACCAAAACAGAACACTGGGGTAAGCTGACCAGTCCTCTTTAGATTTTGATATATGTCTTTTGTTATATGCTTTTATTAAAGGGTCTGGTTTGTCTTGTTTTTTATCCCTGGTTTCACTTAGATCATAAATTCTCACAATTTGTTGGCGGGAAGCATTGCCAAACAAGAGAAAGTTATTGCTTCTATCTTGCCTTCGCTTGTTAGTAGCCATTCAGACCTACCATCCATTCGTCTTCTTTTCATGTTTTGTCTTTTCCCTCACCTGTCTGCTTGTTGAGATTGTGTTTGAAGGTTGTGACTCATTTCAGTTTAGTGGTGCATTTGGGAGGAGCGTAACAACATGGTCTTGAGGGGCACATTCTCTTCGCCAGATTCGGTGGCTCGTCTTGTGTAGGGGGATACCCATTTTGCCATTCGGTTGAGGTGCCGCTGTCCGTCTGTAGCTGAGTAATTGTGCCGCTCCGCCTTTCCTCTCTATTCACACCTCTCTTATTTCACAGTGCATTGTATTGTATATTTTGTCTTTTACTTTTGTTTTTGGAGTTTGTTTTTGTACTTACGAGACTTTTTGTCCTCAAATTTTGTTATATATTTTCATTTTATCGGCTTTTTATATATATATATATTTAAGGGGGTGTGGGGACAAAGAAAACACTGGCTATATGTGCATAGAAACAAAAGAAGTTAATGTGAAGGAAAGGCGCAGTCTTGGGCCGATTGTTTGGTCTGCGAGAGCTCCCTTTTGTTGACTGGACGAACACCAAACACCACACACACTGTGTCGCCTGCATTAAGAAGATTGGACAAGTATTCCATTTTTATTAAATAAAATAAAAAAACTCGTGAGCACCGTTTGTTCCAGCTTTTGCTGCTTGGAAAATTTTCAGAATATCACTAAAAGTTTTTTGAATAATAAAAAGTATACTTATATATGTGTCAACATTATAAAAACATATCTTCATTTTTTGGAAGTAAAAAAACACCACTTAACATTCTAAAAAAATGAAAATTTTGAAAATTATGCAGTGGCACAAAAAAAAAAAAAAAATAAAGAAAAGAAAATCATGCTCCATCCCTAGCCTGAATGAAGGATGCATTTAGGTTAGTTATTAATTTTAATTCACTAACATAATTTAGTATTCTTTGCCGACACTACAATTATTAGTTTATATAGTTAACAACAACTAACCAGAGTAAATTACTGAACAATATATATTATACAAGCCTGAGTTCCTTGATAATTTATGATTATAAGAAAACCGAAAAAACTTAGTAGACTTCTACAACTGCGGAAAGATTAGTATGCTTTACTCTGCCACCAAATTTTTCTATATTTTCAGTTTTCTTTTTTTCTGAATTTTAATATAAACCAAGCATTAAAAATTCACAAAGAAATATTTTTATTGTTTTTTAGTTGTATGGTTGGCAGGACTCAAAAACCAATAATCTTTAACTCTACAATAATTTACATCAACTGTCCCCACACAAGATTCCAGATGCCTTTGGCCTTGGTACAGCACCTGTTTATTCTTTTGTTTCTTTCCTTGTTGCCTTTACTGCTCATGTGGGAGCCATCGGCTGCCACTTTTTGTTTGGACGCCTGCCGAGTACTGCTAAAGGTCTATTACTTGGCCCCCTGCACATGCACCAGCTAATGAACTCAAGAATAAGATCGCCATATATATATATATATATATATATATATATATATATATATATATATATATATATATATATATATATATATATATCTGAGACATCAAAATGTTGATGAGCTATACAGAAAATTCAATATTGCAAACATTTTCGAATTAAATTTCCAAGTATATTTTTTGAGCAAACGACAAAAGTATTTTATTTTATCGCCCAATTGAAAGATGAAGCTCCCCATCTCTCTCATTTTTCCTATATGATGGTAGGCTGAATGCAAGGGTGGAGGCGTGTGCAGGCTACGTGTGGGCACTTGCTCACACGCAGCCCAAAAATTCTCTTATTTTCATATTTGACATTTACGAGTAATTTTTCTCATTCATAGTGCCGTTTAGCTAGAATTTTCTGGCTCCGCCCATGATTAAATGGTAAATGTACATCAACTAATTCGTGACTCTCTCCTTTGACATAAAAATATAGCGTTTATACAAATGAAAACAACAATCTATAAACTTTGAAGGGTTGTAGTGCACTGGGTGGCAAGGCGCTCCACTTGAAAAGAGTTTGAGGTTCAAACCCCGTGGTCGCTGTCTCCACCTAGTGTGCTTGTCATCTAAACCATATAAACCCTCGGGGTGATGGGAATAAGGGGGAGACTGTTGCCTCTATTCTGTAACAATGGGGGATTTAGCTCAACCAACTAAGCTATACTTTTCAGGTTCCATTTAAATGATAGAGCGCAAAGCCATTTTACAAAGTTAGGATCCAAGCTTGCTCACAAACAAAAATTACTAAAAACTGGTTAATGTCGATGACAAAATTCAATTAGACAACAAAAATTTGAAGATATATGTATATATATCTGTGTGTAATAGACATTTAGATAAGAAACAATCTCTCTCTCTATCATGGTTGGTTGTAAAAGAAAAACGATGTCTAGCAAAAAAGAGGCAAAAGGAAAAAGAATTATTAGAGAGCACGTGCAATCTGTTGTCTTGTCACTTCTAACAAATTATTTAGTATTTGAATTCCTTATTCATGCTTCAATGTGTTTATTGTGATTCATGTTCTTTTATTTTTAAAATTTGATAGCTCAACTTTTCCTATGGCCAAAATAAAAAAAACTTTTTAAGATATGTTTGGTGACAATAATAATTTGCTACCATCTCCAAAAATAAATTTTCTGCAAAACAAATTTCCTAGCACCTAATTCACCCAAGCTTTAATTCTAACATGAAACTCATCAAAACTTAGTAATATAACATTGATACGAATTTTTTTATTGGCTCGACTGAGAGCCGAATCTCCTGTCTCCTTAAGGTCTAGGGCTAAATCTATATCAATTTTATCACGGATGACGACATAAAGGACAACGCACCGATGTCATTCGAACCTTTGATTGGCCACTTAGCAGCCACTAATCTAAGCCGGTTACGCTTCATCCCCTCAAGGTAAAATAGAATAAAACCAATCACATACCATATTGAATATAAAGAATAGTTACAAATAACATCTCGGAGTTTTAAACCGCGATGTTTTTTTTTGAGTATAATACAACAAACTTGAAAAATATAGTAAAAAAGTTGGAAAAAAACAGTATTTAAAAAAAATTAAAAAAAATATATAGAAAAATAAAATAAGTGAAAAAATAATAACACAAATGTCAAAAGTTAAGTAGATTTGCAACAAATAAAAAATAGAAAATAAAAAAAGACTGTTTGGCATTAAAAAAATGAAAAAAATGCGTCTTTTCGTTTTTCACGTTCTTAAAAAAAAGTGTTTTTTTTTTTAAGTTTTAAACAACATTTCATTTTTTTATGTTTTTTTCATAAATAAAGAGTTTTTTGTACATCTTGTGGCTCTCAACTTAAGACCAGCTACCATCATGTTGGACAATAAAATGGATCACGTACCACACGTCATTTTCCGAATTTTTATTTTGAGTTTTTTTTTTTTTATTTATTTTTGACGAAGAACTCGGCTGCAGTATCAACCACCAGACCTTATAAAGACAACAATACGACAACATTTACGTCCAAATGCAGTGACTTTATGATATCGAAGGTGCAAACGCGTGGCTCACCCTACGCCTAAACTTGTGACTTGGCATACATATTCTTATTCTCTATCTACAACATGCACCTCAATAATAATCAGATAATAATAACTAGAAGCTTCATTTTTTGTATATTTAATATAAACATTGTATTACGAGTGACTACCACTTTATTCAAACTTTAAATTGCTTACTAATTAATTTTGAAACAAGAAAAATGGGAAATAGCTCAGTACAGAAAATCTGGATCTGATGATCTGTAATCAAGTTCGATTCATTTACTCACCAAAGTTAGGGGCGTCCCCTTTTTCTTTTATTTCTGCATAATCTTTGATTTTTTTCTCATACACTCCACCACGATCTTCGTTATTTTGATGCAGATGTTGACAGATTTAAGACATTCTTTTTATAGTTTGATGGAGCTTTTGCAAGCACACCCGCCGGCTATCTCTCGTTCATCCTCTAAAAAGCTGTTTCTATTTGCTTTATCTCTTGCTGTTTTGCATTGGTTTTCTTCTTGCCTTCTACGTGTAGGATGAGCCTTAGCCGGCCATATTTCTGTATTTTAATGTATATTACTAACTCCGTTAAGGAGGAAATTGTTGGTGTATGGAACTTGATCCATACTAGACGCGGGTTTGCCCTAATGTGAGGGCATTTATGTCATTTTATAGAAATGCGGGTTTGCCCTAATCCTTATGTTGTGAGGGGGGCCGCCGTTTTATTTTGGTCTTCTCTCTAAAAGTGTTTGTATTCATCGGAGAGTGAATAGTGAAAGATCTGTGCGACCGTAGATGTAGGAGATTATTGCTCCGAACTACGTAAATCCTTGTTGCTTCTAACCCCCTCTTGAAAGTACGAGAGTAGAGTTTTGTGTTTTGTTCCTAAAAGAGATGTGAAGATTGCTCCATATATTAGGTGTGTTATGTGTGTGGGTGTGAATGTTAATTTTTACCTATCTAAAAAAGTCATCCAAGCTAGTCATGAGGGTAGTTCAACGAGAAAAAGAAAGAAAAAAAAATGAATGCCTCAGGATTTTCTTGCATATATATATATATATATATATATATATATATATATATATATATATATATATATATATATATATATATGCAACGGTGAATCTGTTTATCCAGCCTCTCTGCCGCACTCATGAAGGTCATTTAATCCATTATAATAGATTATTGAGAGAAAAACAAAGCGAAAAACCATCATAGACATTTTTGACAAACAATATCAATTCATATATTTTTTTCCGTGTTTTTCTTATAACCATCAATCATGTACGATAGATCAGATGACCCTCATACTTAAGTTGAGTGACTTTAGATAGTTAGAGTCACCATTTGCGCGCGCGTGCACACACACATACACACATATATATATATATATATATATATATATATATATATATATATATATATATATATATATATATATATATATATATATATATATATATATATTCCTTGCTTCAAGAAGATGAAGATGAAGGGCTTTCAATCTTACAGATCCTAGAGATCCTTTTTCTTATCGTTTTCATTCTCTGGGAGTTATCTTAGCCTCACCATTTTCAATCCCTGTGTATGCGATAGACTTTAAGCCACGTGAGAGGATAAGGAAGCAGAGCTATCCATCTGTGTATATGGGCAATGGTGGTGTGTGTGTTTATATATACAGATAAAGTGTTGTTTGGATTCTACGAATAGGTACAATAATGCCATCGGCAATGTATGTTCTCATCTCATGGCATCGCTGTGCGCATTTCTATTTCCCATCAGTGGCCGAAAGCATGCATCTCACGAGGACGTGCATAAATCAGTAGCAGAAGGAAGTGGAAAGCGAAACGCAACGCCATTCCTGACGGCGCCGCCTCCTGTTTGACAAAATAGACCAGGAAAAACAAAGATACTTTAATTGAAGAACCATGGCTTTCTGTATAATGGATGATGCATGCTTTTGGCTAACTCGATCAACAAAGAAAAAAGAAAAGGATGAATGACAATTAGAGATCCAATCTTGAATCTTGGAGAAAGGAAGAAGGGGGCGGTTCAAAAGGGCAACGGAGATATTTTTTTTTTCTTCTTGTTATTTGTTTAGAATCAAACTCTTTCTGAAACGACAGGAAAGGATCTAGCTATTCTAGCTAGTGAAAGAAATATATAATAATGAACAAATTGAGTATATATATATATATATATATATATATATATATATATATATATATATATATATATATATATATATATATATATATATATATATATATATATATATATTATATGAGAGAGAGAGAGAGAGAGAGAGACTAGACACTTAAGTCAAAGAGAAAAACCAGATTCTTTAATTTCTGGTTAAAAAATTAATTTTAAAAAATATAAACATCTTAATGTATTTATAAAAACTATTTTCATATAAAACATGCTTTCATTCAGGTTTTCTTATGAAAAATGTAGATTTTTTTTATTTTCAAAATGTTGATGCTATGTGGGCTATTCAATTTTTTTTAATATAAAAACACAATTAAGGTCTAACAAATCATCAACTTTATATATGTTTTTTCATCAACATTTTCTTATGATCATATCAATGGGGTTACATTTTAGAAAAAAACATTTAAATATTAAAGTTAAAGCGTCTCGTTTTTATATCTAAGATAGTATTTGTAAAAGGATTAAAGAAAAGGAAGAACAAAGGTCGCCACAGGCGTGTGACACCTTCGACTCCGGGGATTCAGTTGGAATCATCCAAGCAGATTTCCGCCTGATTTTGACGACGGTACTGGTCTCAGTGAACTAGCAAGGTGTATCTTGTGTGGGCAGTTGCCCACACTGACATACATGATTACATGTAAGGTCCTCCACGTAGTTTAGTTGGCCATATATTGGTGAACCACAGCTACCAGATTTCTGTCTCCGCCATTGCCCTGTCTTACCAGTTCATTGATATCCGTTCTTCTTTCTCGCTTTTTATGCTTCTAATTTCTAAACTATTCTTTCAGATCCTGGCTTCCGGTGCCCAAGTTGCAGCAGTATGATCAAATTTTCAGTCAACACAAGAAACACTTAGTATCAGTCGCCTGCCTTGCTTTGCGTGATTGGAGTCGAGGACTCCATTTAGACTTCCGTCAGCTAGATTGTCATAGCTCGTTCGCAATTTAGAGGAGTAGCATCGATGGAAATCTAATGATGATCAAAATTTGAGCAGATCACCGATCTCATCATGAATTGAACTCCTGTTTTTATTAGTGGTGGTTTGTTAGAAGTGACATTCTGTGAGTCTCATGAATCTGTTTTCAAAGATTGAAGCAGGCTCATGAAACAACAGTTCCGTGAATCTATGTAGTCTTTGGTGCAGATTTATGCTACAATATCAATAAAAAAAGAGATATCTGATCCAGGAGATCTTTGGATATATCTGATTGTGGATTAGATATCAAATCTATTTAGTTGGAGATGCTAAAGAAATCCTACTTCGATTGCTAATCGAATTCAGGTTCGATATTTGACTGAGATCGAATTAACATCTTACCTGGTCTCGTGGAAAATTGGATCCTGTGGTAGTAAGACCCTAGTTCTGTTCTGAAAATGGGCTCCATATAAGAACTTTGGTTCAAACTACGATCACATAGAACATGATTACGTCAAGTAAACACCAGATCTGACTCGAATCCGAACAGTTTGCATCCTGGCCATATATTAATTTATGCCAAGCAAGTATTGGCACCTTAGTTGTCTCTTCTCAATTATTTAAAAAAAAAACACACACACACACACACGCTCAAATGAATATGATAGACATCAAAAGATGTTCTCTTTGTGAAAAGGCATGCACTAGCTGACATACGTAGCTGTTTTAACAAATCTTCTCTAAGTTTTTCCTCCTTTAGATTGTGCTTTATTCCCCACCGATATCAAATCCAAGGAAATCAGAAATCTCCGATAGCTGAAATCTGCAGTTTTAACAAACAGCGGATTTCAGAATAGACCCATCAACGTAGATCTCAAATCCATGTTACATTGTAGAAAACATAGGTTTGTGGGGAGGGGTTGGACTTTAGTACCATGGATCTTAGATCCCCTGTAATCAAACACAAACTTACAGTTATTTTCGTTCAATTTTGCATTTCTTTCTACGTGAGTAGGAGGAGGGGCAGAAACAAGGGGGGGCGCATGGCTCGTGGCCCCACCTCAATTTTTTTTTAACGACTCACATATAAATTTTAGAAAAATTTATTTGCTGTATATAAAAATTTTGAAAAATGATAGTTCGGCCCATGTCAAAAGTTAGAAACTTTAATTTGGATCCCCTCATGAAAAATTTCTAGCTCTGCCCTGAGTATGAGGTTAGCAAAAAAGAAGCCCGAAGAACACTCACCATTCTCCCTATCTGGGGGACGTGATTTGAGTCGAGGACTTGGGTGGTGTATGGTGCATCCTTAATTGAGTGTCATGATCCCATCATTTACGGTCACAAGAGAGTAGCACTGATAGAAATCGAACAGACAACATGTCAGCTATGCACGATTTGCTTGACTAGCTATGCTATGCCCTTTGCACGTACCTTGGTTTTTTTATGCGTTGGAGATCGAATGGGTAGGTTTCCTGATTTTGTTGTTGGCATTTGCCTTGTATTAGGTCGATCCACATGCACAGAGGGATGTAAAGTGTTCCAAATCCGGTTGGATCCAGCTTTTACCAAATTCAAACTTAATCGGATTTTATATATTGACTGGGCACGAATTTGAAAGCTTTCTTCGGGAACCAGATTCGGATGCGACCTGGAATAAGATCCGAAATTGATGTGTAATCACCATATGAGATGCCTGATGGATACCAAACCCAGACATGGATCCGGTGGTGAAACTGCGCCAGTGAATATGAACACGATCAATAATCAGATCCAGATGCTGTTTCCCGATTGCCTTCGTAGTTGCAATTATCCGACCGTTTGGCATCCCTTCAAATCAAGGTGTAAAAATCAGTTTGTGAACCGAAGCAGCAGGAAGTCGATTCGGTGAACCAGCCGTTTCACCAATTCCAGCGAATCGGCTATAAATCGGTCAAAAATATTAAATAATTTTTTTTTTTTCTTTCAAGTGAATGAAAAAAATGTATAATATAGTCAAAAGTTAAAATATTGGCTTGCGAACAGAATCAGAGGGACAGCCACCGATCCGATATTAGTTTTTCGTTACGATGGATTAGATTCGGATGAGCCAACTCTAGCCGATTCAGGTCGATTCTCTGTAGCACTGGCTCAAACTTTTGTTGGTTTGATTGGCTTTAGAAAAAAAAATTTAGATCATTTTAATAACGTGATTTGATACATAAAAAAGACCTCGTGAGTAACAAATAGTTGATGCATCCATTTGTCAATGGCGTTTATCCAGGCGAGCGAGGAAGAACCACTGCTTCGTAGAGAGCCGAAGCTTCCACTCAAGCGCAAAGATCTGCCAATTTATCAAAAGATCAGCCAATTTATGAAAATTAGATTTACTCAAATATTTCTTTATTGATTTAAGACTCTGTTCTTAGATTTAGAGCATTTAAAACTGAATCCAGCTTCAAGAAAGATAAAATTCTACAACTCACTAAAGCCGATAAAAGCAATGAGAGAGGTTCCAGTAGAAAAGTATTGGAAGTGATAAATTTTTGGAAGATGAATTTGTTCCCATGCAATAGTCAAGATTTTTTACCATATCATCCCCGATATGCAAGCTGAAGCATAGGAGGGATGTTATTCTAACGTACCGAAAGGATGAATGATATCATGGGAGATAAGAAAGCGTAGACTCTGTTTGGACGATAGGATGAAGTACTCGTCTTGCTCACCCAGCCATAGACTCAATGGCACCATCATAAATGTTTCATTTAGATCATTCTTTTCCTTTGTCTTGCCTACATACCAAGACACATGTTCAAGTAAAAATTGGTAGGTACAACTACTAAGACTGCTGCCTTTGATCTTCTCATGTGAAATTCCATATGGTTTCGTGTTTGCATTGCCGTCAAATCCACTATATAAGCAAACAATGAGTTTCAGTATAATATATTTCTTGTTTGTAGTCATCAACTTCCTACATAAGCCAAACCACACACAAACAATTGTAGGATTTCAAATTTATAAATATGAATTTGAACACAAATTTGGATCCAATTAGGTCAAACTTAGCAAAGTCTGGTTGGGACCCGAATCTGGACCCGTTGTTAGTGCTGACCATCACACAAATGAGGTTAGAATTGTATGCCATTAGTGCTGCACCAAATACCATCAGCGTGGTGCGGTAACCTCCAAACTCAGGACTGCGACCAGTGATGGATGTAACGAAGCACATGAGTAAATCTAAATCCAAAATATACTTTGGATCAGAGAAAGCAAGGGCGATTTCTCCTACCACTTCAAAAGTCAAGCAGCAGTACATGTTCGCAAAATATGTTTCGATTTTTCTTTTGGACGCATCTTGACATTTTTGAACATTTAATAAGATATTTTATTTATAAAACTTAAAAGTCTTCTTTCGAAAGTTCAAATTGGTTTTTAATTAGAATTAGCGGATACGGCATGATTTTCGGTAACAGATCCTAAAGTAGGATGTATTAATTAATGCATCATTGAAGTGTAACTCACAAGACACTGAAAGCAGGCATAATACCTAGGTTGGGCATGGGCATCGGCCTGGCCCAACTTGATAAGATTCGAGCTCGGGCGGGCCTGACACCTGAAACTTGGGCCTAGGCTCGGCTCTGGCCTGGTTTGGTTAAAATAAAAAGTATTTTAAAAATATATTATTAATAATACAATATAAATCATTATTAAAATAAAAATAATATTAAAAAACTACTTGGGTATTATCGAACGCCGTCCGGCTAATCGGACCGGTTTTTTCAAGTCCGGGTTTCTTTTTCTTTTTCTTTTTTTTCTTTATCAATCATCTATTTGCTTCATATAGATAGTCCTTGTTAAATGAACTTACAACTTAATTAGACACACAACTTAATTTCATAATATTGTTAAAAAACGTCCGTGCATAACTAAAATTAGCCATACACATGCCAAATCAACTGTAAAGTATCAGAAAATTGTTTCTTTTACTCATTGAATAAAGCTGTAGAAAGTTCACACTGTATTCCATGTATGTGTTCTTCTTAGACATTGAACATGTTCTTGGCTTCAAAATTTACATTAAACACACTTGGATATGACTAATTGGTTATCACATAGCTAGCAATTATATATGGTGAAATATAATCCAATATCAAATTAAGAGCATGTTTGAATTGTGCAAGAGAAATTAAGGAGAAAGCTCTTTCTCTTGCACTCCTACTTCGACATTTGACAAGACGAGCATTATATATATATATTTTTTAGGGCACAGGTTCTAAATGCATATATCACAACACATGTTCTAAATACATATGTTGCAAGAGCACTACGTTCTTGTTTTATTAAATACACTTCCTTTATAAAAACACATGTTTAAAAGATAGCTACAGAAAACAGGTTTTAGTAGAAAAACATATTTAAAATGTTAAAAACTGGTCAACCGAATAAAACACTAAAAAATGCGTCTTTAAAAAAAAATTGTCAAAAACAAAAAAAAAACGCATTTTATTCTCATTTTCCTTTTTTTCATTGTTCGTGTTTTTTTTTCATATTTTTTAATAATTTTTTGTTGCCAAATTTTTATTTTCACATTTTTTACATTTTATTTTTTAAGATTTTGGCTGCCTTCCTTTTCTAGCCGAAAGATTAATTTTACCAATTTTTTTTTTTCAAAAACAACTTTATTGTTTTGTACTCATAAAATACCTCGCCGTTAAAAATCCAGAAATGATATTTGTTGCTATGTTTTAAAGATATATTGTGGCTTCATTTTTCATAGAAAATTCAATTTATACGTATGCAATATGCTTTTGTTTCTTCATGAAGAATTGTGCAATTTATTGTTAGGTAAAAACATGACAGTATAAAAATAATGTAATGTTAATGCGTGGATTAAGTGGGATGATCTAAGCAAGCAGCAACTTGTAATAACGTCAACTCGAACTTTTCAATGGCTATACAATCTGGCAAGTAGTTATCAGACCCAATAATTTTCAAGTACTTATAATTACTGCCAGCATAAAGGCTTTTTCAATTCACTCATTTTTTTTGGCAAGCCCCTTAATAAGAAACTGTAAGGTGAAAAAAACAAAGGAAACTTGTATATTTTTCCAATGTTGTAAGCATAGTGAAATGAAATCATGCATGCACTCGATGGTTAAAACCAGTGACCAAGCCAAAAAATTTCTTGTTAACTGTAAGTGTAAATTTCAAACTTGAAGGGGCACTCATATGTAAATAATTAAAAATTAATGAGGTTTTTATATATGAATAATGTAAATTTAATGGTCTGATGTGGGCACTTGCCCACCCCAGCCACAACGTGGCTCCGCCACTGGTTAAAACTCCACGAGCTGCCTTTCTTTTGTTAACGGCGAGATAACTTACAGAATTAAGTACTACTCACACCAAATGTCGGAGCTGAGAAGTTTGGTGGAAGGGATACTCTCTGATGATCGATCCCATGAATTTGCACCAAAGATTGAAGCAATCCATGAAACACTAAAACTAATGTTTTTTAAATATGATTTTTTTTTTGGGGTCTAATCTTTAAGGCAGATTCATATTCACGTAACAATTACAAAAGTGTTCATGTTACTAAACAACTTTTCTGAGTTCTTTTAAGATATCTAAATATGGAATCGGGTCCATTCAAGGTCCAAGGAAAGAGTGGATCCAACACAAGTTTGAACTGCTTGCATTAGGTCTAAATTCAGTACCATTTGCTACATTGAAATTAATCCACGATTGAACTCCGGATTGGACCCGGCTTGAATTTATGGAACCGAATCTGAATCTAACGAGAATAAGATCAGAGTTTTATGTATGACCCAACTGGGATTTTCGTCTAATTTCAAACTTTAAGATTCAAATTCGGGTGCCTAGACTGTACATTAAATTCAAGTCCGGTATGATCCAAATCCTTTTAGTTTGGAGCTTGAGATCAGATCTTGCCGACCCAAAGGTGCTGACAACGTGAGTCGGGCGTTTCATTTCATCTCGTCAGGAGGAAAACGAATGGATATTAATAACATACTTGAATAGTTGTATTGCATAGAAAAATATCAAAACAACATATGTTATATAAATAATTTAGTAACATTACATTCTAACTGACCTCGAGTGTGAGTCGAAGAGGCACCTATGTCTGGTGCGCACCCGAATCGATGCGAACTTCGGTGCGGTAATAAAATAGAAGAGTCCGGTGACTTAGTTTGGCATACTCGAATATTAGTTTAACTGGATAACAAATGTATCTAAAAAACGACGAACATATCTTATTGGTACTTTGATACAACAGTGCCAGTCTTTGTTTCGATATCTATGACATTTATTATCAGTGTTGCTAAACAAGAAATAAAGATATGTAAGTTGAAACATATAAAAGATGTCACCCTAAAACACTGAAAACAAGTCAAAACAAGTCTTGCACCTTGAGGAGATGAGAGGAAATGTAGGAGCTTCGGTTCTTAGTTAGGTAGTAGGATGAAATACTCTTCTTACTCAAACAATTAATCAAAAAGCATGTCTCTAACCAAGCTTAACGTGAGTTTTTGATATTAATTCCGCATAAAAGCAAGGAATGTAGGATTTAAATTTCATTTTATTTTAATTTCTTATGTAAATTTTATTGACTCAAGTACTCGACTAAAGTGAAGTAACCCGTAAGATCAGTATTTGATAAAAGTATTTGATTTTTTTTTTTTTTAAATTTCAATGAGAAAATTTTCAAGATCATATCACCTAAAAGCCCAGTTAAGTTAATTTATTTCTTCCACAAATTTTTACCGTGATTCAAATATTTGACTAGAGTGAAGAAAATGTATGATAAATAAAACAACATAAAATGGGATTTTAAGTGGACAAATTCTTGCACAACTTCTTATTACACAAAATAGACAAATTAAGATGGACTTTCATTTATTACATCCCTAAATGGGTTCTAATATTAATTAAACATGTCAAATTAAGACTCCCATCCATTAATGGAGTCCACATGAACCTCAAGTTCCACTGTCCAAGTGGGAATCCACCTCAGAAATGTGGGGATCGATTTTAGCATATAATAAGGGCATGGTTTCCACGTTGAATAAGATGTCATGCAACTTTTTCTCCATCACTGCTAGTGCTAGTTTTTTTTTCTTTATATATATATATATATATATATATATATATATATATATATATATATATATATATATATATATATATATATATATATATATATATATATAGAGAGAGAGAGAGAGAGAGAGAGATAGAGAGAGAGTTTAAAAACTTTAGAAACAAAGGACATGATTATACTCGAAAGGGATGTTACCCTCATATGTTAGATAAAAAAAGGTTCCATTTAACTTGGGGTCAACCCTAAATTTATGGTAATCTGAAATTTGAGATTTTTAATTGTGATCCATAAATTGAATATGAAAAACATGGTCCCCGACTGGGTTGGTGCAATCGTTTGGGGTGGGGATTGTGGGCGGCCAATCTTGACTTGAAGTGTCGGGGGTAATCAACCTCTTCTGCAACAGGGGGTCATACATGCGCAAAATACAGTGCAGTAAGGGCAGCAAACCGATGCACCAGAAAGCAAGCCCTGTATCTTAGGGAACAAAGGTTTGAGTGACAACTTCTTTCGGCCATGCGATGAGTCTTCCCACTCACCCCGAAAAGATGCAAACCATGCAAATTCATGTTTGTCCATGTATCTATCAAACAAGAGATGTAAAATGCCGATTAAAACATTAAAGAATCTAAAATCTTTGATTTTAAGATGCCCAGATGTTGTATCACACGTTATACATGAGCTTGGAGGTAAACAAATGCCCCTATAAGATATGTCTTTGGCAGTATAGTGAAGTTCGGAATTCCATAGCCATTACCACTATTATGATGTTTATCCTACTGAATACACCAGATTTATGATGATTTATTCTATTAAAAGCAACAATAATTCACTTATAATAGCCGTAACAATTTGCTCAGACTCTTCAGAATCCTTACCGTAGTAAAAATACTAAAATGAATTTTAAACCATGACAGTCATTGTAAACCAAGGCGCTTTTCCTCTTCGTTCCTTTTGGTCTTCGACAGAGAATCTGGTTTGGGAACAAGTTATGAAGAAGTGAACAAGAAGACTTAGCTGCTAGAATTTAAATAGTTAGGGAATTTCGCCGTACATACACCAACAAGTAAATAGATCAAGAGAGTGCTCTGATATTTTTATAATACAAATAAACAAAATATATTATTCTTCATTTAAACATATATAAAACCGCCATAGGTTTAGGTTCTCCATTATGCAAACCAACCGCCACGGATTGGGTCACACCGTCCACAACCTTTACGTGCACCTAGAATTTCTCCTTCAACCTCGCCCGTCACCTACCATCCCCTCTCTCTCACTATCTGTCTCTAGAACAGCTAGAACTGCAGAGTGCGAAGCTTGGTCGTGAATTGAAATTGCTTCGTAAATGAAAGACTTTCAGAAGATGCAGAAACACGATAATTGGCTACTTTTCCTTCTTCGAAATTTGCAAAAGATTTCCAGAAGGCACAAATTTTCGCTAATGGCACACCAGGAATTGCTGCCAATCTTTGTCCCCGCCATGGCTGACTCATTTTTGGAAGGAAATGGAACAAATTAACTCCTAAAGCACACAAATTGGTGGTGTTAATATTTTATAATTGCAGAGCATGGACAGTCTGCTTTGTTGTCTGCCCACCAACAAGACACCTCTTTCTCTCTCTAGAAATGAAGAAGTTGAAATCAATGGTAGTAGGAAGCGAATTCTGTGTCTCTGAAAACGAAGGTGAAGTAAAGCGTAACAGGAAGCTGCCTCCGTGTAATATTCACAAGGAAAGACTGTATTACAGAAGCATCAAAGACACCAAGGACTCAATTTCTTTACAACCATCATCTTTCTTTTTCCTTTTTATGCCTTCTTCCTCTGCTACACACAATCAACAAACCTTTCATAACAAGCTCGAAAAGAAAACCCCCAACGAAGAGACAGAGAATCAACTTTGGGTGGAGGGAGAAAGCCTGATAACCAGACCGGGGAAGACATCGTCAGGGTCGTGTATGTGGGGGTTCCTCTCCACTATGTAAGGGTCGCCGCACTTGTCGCTGATCGTATGCAGCGTCTCCCCTTCTTCAACAACGTATATCTCGTCGCAGCTCCGGCGGGGAACCGGCACTGCCGCGGCGGAGCTCGGCCGCTCCTGATTGAACAGACCCAGCAGTATGAGGGCCACGAGCAGCACCGCGCAGTACCACGATGCTGTGTCTGCTGCCGCTGCCGCTGCTGCCGCCGCCCCGGCAGCTCTGCTCGGCCGCTGAACCCTGGCCATACCGCCACCACCACCACAGATTCGGCCCTTCGGAGAAGTGAGGTAGGCGTTAACCGGCGGAGGAGCTTGGGGGGTTTAAATAGAGGGAGGAAAGAGACGGTTGGGGGAGTGGGGAGACCCCACCTTCTTGCCCTGGTGACGTAATCATTTCCCCTCTAATTCGGGTCTTGTGTTGATCTGAAACCCGATCCATTTAATTGATTCATAATGGAACATTGGAATCCAGATCAGAGAGTAGGTAATGACTATTGAGTTTGTTTGAATTTGTGAACTCAAATCATTTAAAATATTTGAATTTACGGCTTTCTCATATGAAAGGAAAGAGAGGGAAATAATACTCAATGATATATTTGGTTGGTTAATTAAGAAAGAGCAATTTTGTTTCGAGATCTTAAGACCTACTCTCTTTACCATATATAAGAGCATAGCCTCCTATGAGATTCCAACTAGAGATCTGCCTCCAACACATTCCAAGTCCATGCCTCCAATGCCCTTCTAATTAAGGGTGAACAAGAGCCAAGTCGAAGGTCAAGCTCGGCTCGACTAATGAAACCTTGAGCTCGACTCGGCTCGAGTTTTGAGAATAGCTCGACAGAAGTAGCTTGAGCTCGACTCGACAATTACGTGTTGAGCTCAAGCTTGAGCTCGGCTCAACTAATGAAACCTTGAGCTCGACTCAGCTGGAGTTTGAGAATAGCTCGACGGAAGCAACTCAAGCTCGATTCGACAATTACGTGTTGAGCTCGAGCTCGACTCGATTAAGGCTCGACAAACTCGTTTGAATAGAATTGATATTCATTTGTAACGTGTTGAGGTCGAACTCGACTCTATTAAGCCTCGACAAACTCGTAAACTCGTTTGAATATATCTACTTAATTAAGCCTTGACAAACTCGATTAAGGCTGGAACTAGACTCGACAACTACATGTTGAGCTCGAACTCAACTCAATTATTTGAACGAGTCGACTCATGAACTCGAGCTCGACTCGTTAAGCATATGACTCGGCTCGAACTCGTTAAGCCGAACTTTAACAAGTTGAGCTCGAGTAGCTCGACTCGTTGTTCACCGCTACTTCTAGTCCATCTAACGAGGGCCTTCAAACATCATGATCATTCATCAGTTTAGAGAGAGAGAGAGAGAGAGAGAGAGAGAAAGCAAGATAATCTCCTCATACCTAACACAAATAGCTGCAGTGCTTTCATTGACAGCCCGAATAGTAACTATATCCATCCGAATTCCCAATTCAGTACCAAAATTGATAGCTTTTTAGTGTCTCATCTATAAGAGGAAAAAGATATTGTTCCTTTTTCCGCAGGGAAGCTGTGGACTACAGTTTCCACTCGCTTTCCAAGGATTCCTCCTCAGTCGTAACTGAGAAATTTGTCATTGAAGTTCTTATTTGCTTCGTTCGTATAAGAAGCATTAATCTCAGGATTTAAACTCCCCACGAAGACGGATTCTGAGATTCCATTCTCTTATTGCTGCTTTTGATCACTATCCGTATACGTTTTCGAGCAAACATGGCTACATTCTTGCCACAATTCTTTTATGAGTTAGAGGAAATGAAAGCTAAAAGAAAAGAATACGTTTCGTGAATCATGAAAGTGAAAGTTGCCTAATCCCCGGAGGTTGTTAGCCTGAGAAGTAAAAATAGAAAGCTAGAAATTCTTTTCTTATGGAGAATCAAATTCCTGATTGATACCCCAAACTTAACTGCGGAATCATCTCACCTCGAGGGACATCACAAGTTTGGGTTAAATTTATCCAAATGGACATAGATGATCTGCATAGTCTAATTTTTTCAATATATTTGATTCCAATTTTTTTCTAATATGCATCTAAATTAAAGTTTAAGTTGTAAACCAAATCCGTAAGACTTGCGGGAGTTCAAGCTCGTTATAAGATCAAGATTCAGTACTTTTAGTTGATTCTGTGCAACTGGTAGAACCCCAAGGAGCATAGGATAGCTGGTCGAACTAGTGGTCCGGTAAAATCTCTGATCTTCATTTCGATTCTCATGAGTCATATGCTTCTGTTCTTTGATGCACACTGGGCGATGTCTGTACCAAAGCAGCCCTACACCGTGTGGGCAAAGAGGCAGGGTAAAATCTATTGATATAGTTTAGATCTACTTATTGATTGTTAACAGCTAAATAAAGTGTTACTAAGACTAGGCTGAATGGGATGGTTCAATTTGATTTGGAAGATAATGAATACAAACACTTGTTTCACTTTATTAAGTAGCTTCGCATCTATGATATAATACAGTTTGATTGTGTCCTTTTATGCAAGGGCAGAGCCAAGGTGGAGGTGGCAGGGGCCCTTGGCCTCTTCTTATTTTAACAATTTAAAATTTATATATTCATTTTTTTTAAAATTCATTTTGGCCCCTCTAAGAATTGTTGAAAAATATATTGGTTACGTCGCTCCCCTTTCAAAATAAAAATTCCGGCTTCTAGTAACCTAACCAATTTCTCTAAAATACATTTGGTATAACTGTCACTTCAAGGGCCCCAATCTTCGAGCATTTGTTGAATTTGAATTATCCATGTTCTAGATTTTTTTTTTATTAATTAGTTTTCCAACTAAATATTGAAATTACCTTTTTCTTAGTTCAAAAATGATCAAATTTGATTAAGTGAAAGAGGTCAGGCCGTATCCTCAAGGTGGTTAGCGCAACAGATAGGGTGAGGATTGGTAGCAGGAAATCTCATTTCGAGTTTTCCTAGCATCAACTGTCTGTGCTGCAAAAAGGGAACAATGATATTCAAGTTGAAGTATAGAGTGACATCACCTTGAAATATCCAGAGCATACTTGGTACTCTGAGAGGCATGGAAGGAAGTGAGAGTTTCAGGTTGAGTGGTAGGATGAAATACTCATCTTATTTATCTGGAAAGAGGATTGAACGGTTTCAAGTTTCAAATCCACGGATTTCAAGTCACCTCATATTTTAGATCCGATCAAAGAAGACTTTATGGTGTTGCTCCGAGGCCATGTCAAAGGCCTTCAATGAGTGGGCGGTAGCCGGTAGGGGTTGGCTTTAAG
This sequence comes from Nymphaea thermarum, assembly GCA_011799765.1. Classification (NCBI taxonomy): domain Eukaryota; kingdom Viridiplantae; phylum Streptophyta; class Magnoliopsida; order Nymphaeales; family Nymphaeaceae; genus Nymphaea; species Nymphaea thermarum. The sequence continues at coordinate 706,623 of JAANDH010000123.1, forward strand.
TGGCAGACACCGCCGAGCCCGCCTTTCTCCTTTCAAACTTGACTTGTTAGAGGGTTGTTGGGTGTGGGGTTGGAAATAGGGTTGCTCATATTCTTTTCCTAATTATTTTTAATATATATTTTTTATTTTTTCAAAAATTAATTTTTTATAAATATTGGGCTTGTTTCAAAAAATCCATATTCTTCACCTTAAGTCTAAAAGGTGTAGTACTCTTTTAAGTAAAAAGTTCCTTATTTAGTTTGCTTCCAAACATTCCCTCTTCCCCCAACTTTTTTTTCTTTCATGGGAATGCCAGCTTGAATGATGTCCACAAAAATTAAGTCTACAAACAAATAGCTGCTTTTTAACTATAGAAGAGTGAAACTTTCACCTTTTTTTTTCCCCAAATCCTCATTGTGTTTTATTCTTAATTTCATATTTGCTTTCCAAATCATTGTTTTCGCTTGAAGCTTTTACAAGTATCTATGGTCTTGGAGCATCAATGTTATTCGGCTAATTAGAATCTAAAAAAAATATTTCACATGACAAGAAAAAACTTAGATATAACAAAGATTCTGTAAGAACATAGTCATATAACAAAAATTAACTTGCTTAACTTTAGCCGCTGCTTCTTTATGGATAATTCAGGCAGCTGAGTGTAACATATTCAGTAGAGGCTTTCCTCATGCCTTGGACTAATCACTATATTAAAATAAAGATTAATCACCCCACACTGTTGTGGCTGGTAACATCAATGCTCACTGGAAAACACAAGTATTTACTGATGCATAGAAAAAAGTATGTCAGTTAAGGGTGAGCATCAGGTTGGGCCAGGCCAGCCCAAGACTTTGTAAAGTCGGCTCGGGCTGACCCAAAGCTTTTGGCGGCAGTTCAAGCATTGCTTAGTTATCGGGTCGAGCTTGACCATAAACTTCATATCTCTTAGATACCTAGTTCGATGTCTACCTTTATTTGAAACTCTTAGAATTTCATTTTTTAGTATCTCATAAATATACATCAATGTATCAAGCTTCTAGGAGAGCCATCAGCGGCACACAAAAAGTTTTTAAGGGAGCCATCGGCGATGCACCAAAAATTTGTATGTTGGCATCTCGGAGAGAGAGAGAGAGAAGAAAACAAAACAAAAAATGTGAAGAGATGATTTTTAAATACATATATTGGTCCGGGTCAGACCCCCAATACCAGGCTTGGGCCAGTTCGGCCCAGTAAGTTTTTTTATAAGGCGAGCCTAAATGTCAACTAACTAGCCCAAGCCCGGCCCATCACGACGAATACCTGACTACCCATGGCTACCCAAGTACTGGGCTCGTTGCCCACCATTAATGCCAATGAAGAGGAATCATCACTGACGTGTGGAGGATCCCATCACTAAAACTTGTTTGCAGAGTTCATAAGAAGAAGCATGAAATGACATTGAAAAAGAAACTAAATGCTAAAAAACTTATACCACTATTCCTTGAAAAGGACAAGATCTAGTGTTCTTGGCAAGTTATTATGGGGTAGAAGCTGAAATCCACCGAATGAACATCCAAATCAATATGGGAAAGAAGACTAATCGGCCCTAGCTAGGTAGCCAGCCTATAAGTAGTTCCACTAAATGTGATATAGTTGAAAAAAACATCTTTTAGTGTTCTTCCCTCATCCTCCACCACACAAAACAAATAAACGAATTAAAGAAGAAGAAGAAAGAATGAGCTTAGTGATTGAATGTGGAGTCATTGAATGTTGAAACTCGTTAGTGGAAGAGTACTTTTTTCTTTGTTTTCTTCCCTTTTGAGAAGAACGTGTGGCGAGAATTTTGTTGTCTTACGGGGACACCATTTATGGGAGCCAGAAAAGGAAGGATGGGGAATCGTGGATTTTATCTTGAATAAAAGAGTAGGTGGTGGGTTCGGAGGTAGATGGTGTGGGGGAGAAAGAGGAAATACCCATCAGGACCGGCGGTGCAGATTTTCATTCTTCTGCGTTTTCTCAAATTTTCGCCTTTTTCTAGTTTCGGAGAGTTGGTCAGTGTTGTGAATATTGGTAGCATTTTTTAGTAGAAATTTCAGTTAATATCAGGGAAAAACAAGCACTTTGATGCATTGACATGTCGCTTTCTTTATTTTTATTTATTTATTTATTTTGTCTGCCGCCGTTACACTATTTTCTTTCAAAATAACCAGGTGAAATTTGTCTTTCATAGAGAGAGAGGCTAAAATAATCAGGGAAAATTTGTCTTTCATTCTGCTAATCAGTGTATATATATATATATATATATATATATATATATATATATTGAATGCTGCTTAGCTCAGTAGTTAGCATTCATCAAGGAGCATTTTTTCTCTCTCTCTCTCTCTCTCTCTCTATATATATATATATATATATATATATATATATATATATATATATATATATATATATATATATATATATAGAGAGAGAGAGAGAGAGAGAGAGAGAGAGAGAGAGAGAGAGAGAAAATGAGATTTCATTACAAAATTTGGAGATAAGAAGTCCTCTACTATAATAACAAACTACAAAAATAAAAAGACGAAATATATAAGACAACCACACAATGAAACAAAATAAGAGAGGTGAGTAGGGAGTGGATAGACGGAGCGACACAGTCACCCAGCTACAGACAGAGGATGGTGCCGTAGCCGAATAGCAAAATAGACATTCCTCTGCACAAGACGAGCCACGAGAGAGAGAGAGAGAGAGAGAGAGAGAGAGAGAGAGAGAGAGAGAGAGAGAGAGAGAAGGAGGTTGACAGGTGAATCGGCTTGAGATCTAAAGAAAATGGCATATATAAAAGTATAATTTAAGTTCTTTTTTCTTCTGCAATTCTACGAAGTTGGGCTACCAAGTTTTAGATCCAGTCGCCGTATCAGTAACTCTAGGTGGAGTTGTACAATATGAGTTGGTTTTAGTAAATGGAGAGTTGGAGCATTCTGTTGTAGTGAGTGCTTAACATTTAGAGGCTGTTTGACAACAACATTTTATAGCTACTCCATAAATTTGCCCTAATAAATGGAACAACATAATAAGTGTTTTATGAATTTGTATTTTTTTTTTTGGTAGATTCATGGAATAATAACACTGTTGTAAAACTGCTGCTTAAAGGAACTAACATATATGTATAAGAAAATAATTGAAGGAACTTTTATTAAAATAAAGAAAATTTGCAGGTTGGTGTGGAAACATGTGGCTCCACTACTAAGCTGTTCCCTTTGAATTCACATCTTTGAACTCAGCTTTGGCAGCTTGCAAGAGAATAACATCTATAGGTTCTAAAAAATTATTGTTTAAAGGACGTTTCCTAATAAGAATATCATATGCTTGAAAGTTGAAACCCTAGTTCAAAAAATGTCCTGTGATCATGTCTAGTGATCAGGAGGAGTGGGTGAGCTTTCGGGCATCGTTTGGGGCGGTGGGATAAACCTCTCGCTCACCTGAAAGACGTGTTTCAGGAGCACAACATTCTGATCAATCAAGGCCCATCTCACTTTGCTTTGGCTTAACCAATCTTTGATATAGCTAAGTATTAGTGGATAAAATTTTTCTACTCATTGCTTTCTTCCCCATTTTTCTTATTGAAGATAACTTACAAAATTCACATATTTACATTCATCACATCCATGCAATAGATACTACTGAACTTGTCCTTATTGCTATACATATATAGAGTGAGAGAATTGTGACTTTTCTTGCAGACCATTAGATCCATCATGCAATATGGGTCCTTATTGCTATACATCTCAAATCATCTCACTTACTCTTGCAGACCATTAGATCCATCATGATAGATGGTTAAGGAAAAGAAATAAGGAGAAGAAAGTATAAATTAATATTAGATTATGAAAATGCCTATTATCTTTTCTTTTTATTTCTCTTTCAACCTCCTTCCATTATAATGAATCTGATGGTCCTTATGAGTGAGATGCACGACTCTGGATAGCTAGAATCAGTCACCATATAATATATATATATATATATATATATATATATATATATATATATATATATATATAGACCCATATTGCAAATGCATCAAAAGTGGGGACTTGGAGCTAACTATCTGCTGTTTTCTGATTGGGTGCTTGAGGCCTAAGATGGAAGAATGTTGGGGAGAGCATGACAGATTATCAATGATTTGAAAAATGTAAGTGGGGGGAGATGCGGAGCTAGATTGCCTATTTGTCTCTACCCATTTACATACTTTATACACACATAATTTCTTGACAACGATATCATCTCATAAAGTGCAAAAAGACTTGTAAAGAAGTCTTCTGCTCCCTTGTTTTTTTTTAACAAAGAACAAAAGAGTGGCATGCTCTAGTGGGGTGATGCTTTTGGGCAGGACCAAAAAGAGATGCACGCCTGAATGGAAAGTGGTGGTGGCGCATGTGGAAGCCAAGAGCCCTACGCCACCTTGTGTGTGCCGCTTTTGGCTTCACAGAATCTTCAGAATTGGAACCCAACCGGAAGCATAACTTGGGAGGGCCCCCACTAGTAGGCGGCCGGTCAAGAGCCCGGGCATGGGCTCGTGCCGACAGTTGCTCACACGGACCCACATGATTTATCTATTACAGAGTGGCGCCCTAAACCATTTTGTTTTGTGTTTGAAGGGTCTAAGATTTTTTTGAAGGATCTAAAATTAGGTTGCATGTGAGAAGAGACCCCTCATGCAAATACATATGCATATTAAAGTTTCTCCATAAGTGAAAATTTATGCCCTAGGGGGTTTCATGGATCTGGCTAGGCCAGCGGCTGGTATATAGCTAGTTGTTAGTTCGATTCTCGTAAGTTCGTCAACCTTCTTGTTTTGTGTCAGTGCCGAGCGAGTTAGTGACAAAGTCTCTCATCCAGAACCCAATAAAGAAGAGTATTTGAAGCCACAAAAGCTCACAAGGGGAGGCCTTAACTAATCTTGAGAGCAAGTCCTGCTTGGGTATGGACGGGGTTGCAAATGGATCAATTTTTTTTAGAAATACTTTTGTGGGCTTTAATTAGCTCTGGGACATCCTATTGCCCTCATACGGACCGTTTTAAAGATATGTATAAGTAGGGGCAGAGCCAGACATTTTTCATGAGGGGGGCCGAATTAAAGTTTCTAAATTTTGACTAAAGGCCGAAATATCATTTTTCAAAATTTTTATATAAAACAAGTGAAAATTTCTAAAATTTACATGTAAATTTTTTAAACTTTTTGTTTTTTTGAGGTGGGGCCAGGGCCCAAGCGGGCTCTACCTTGGCTCCGCCCCTGTGTATAAGAGCCCCTCCCCTAGTTGTCTTTCTCAAGCCTCTTGGGTCCAGGACTAATTCGATGCCTAGGTAGAGTAGGTGCACTTTTAGTGGGTTTCACACTCAAACTCAGGTTGGACTGTTAGAAGGTTACAAAGAACTGGAAAACTTAGAGTACTATTTGGCATAGATTAGTTGCAATCTGCCTAACTTCTCTGCTTTCAAGCTCTTTTCAAATCTGATTATTTTGCAACACTTTGAACGCTTATAATTTTATATTGTAATTTTAGAACAAAGTATAAAAAAGACTTTCCCCATATAAGCACTATTTTACCTTTGCTAAGAAAACTTAATGTTTCTTTTTTTAGCAACTTTAAAATTCATGCTTGCTTTACACGATATCCAACTTAAGAAAATTCACCATTTTTATTTTCTCTTGTTAAAACTATTACATTTATTATGTAAAATCTAAAAAGGAAGTTAAAAAGTGATACACACACACAAGAATTGTTGGTTCCGTTTTTGTGTCCCCAAAATTACAGAACAAAGAATTGTTGGTTTTTTTGTGTGGATCCTTCCCCAAATAATTCCTAAGGTAGTGATATTTTGAAGCATGAATGTAAACTTAACATGCAACAGTAGAGCATGGAAATGCCAAGTCTTAGATATCGCCAATCTGGCCCATTGATGCGTTCGGCTATCAAAAAGATAGCACCGGCCACTTCTCAGAGCTGCCATTTGGCTGCAAGTTTATGGACATACCGACTCTCTTTCTCTCAAACAGCACAGTTGGTTGAAAACGCGAGGAGAGGAGGATGATGGAAAAGGTGTCCCACATTGCTTTACAGCCAATGGAACCAGCAATGGATCCAAAAGATGATAGGGACTTGCCAAATTCTCATTTCTTCCTCGCATTATGTTGCACTCAAGCTTTCAGAGAAGACAAATGGTCAACGGTGCCGAAAATACGACACATGTCTTCACGGCACAGGGAGGGAAGCGATGGCTGATACAGGCCGAGTTGGCTTGGCATATTGGCCGATAAAAACTTTTATTGGGCCGTACCCTTTTACGTAGCTGGCACATGTGAGCTTGTGTAGGCAATTGCCCTTATAAATTCATATAAATTACATATTTACATATTTATTTTCCATAGTTACATGCTTATTTACAAAGCGGTATGCGTCAACCATTAAATTTCTTTGGACGGGTGTGCCCGTCAACCAGAAATCATCGGAGCATCAATTTTCTATGCTGCAAATGAGGAGCCATTGATGTGCAAGTTGAAGTGCATAGGACATGACATCCTAAAACACAAAAAAATAGGTGATCCATATTTGTTTTCCATAGCTACACACTTATTTACGAAGTGGTATGCCTCAACCATTAAATTTCTTTGGAAGGGTGTGCCTCTCAACCAGAATAGCTACACACTTATCTACGAAGTGGTATGCCTCAACCATTAAATTTCTTTGGAAGGGTGCCCCTCAATCAGAAATTTCTGAAGCATCAATTTTCTATGTTGCAAATAAGGAGCCACTGATGTGCAAGTTGAAGTGCATCCGGTACGGCATCCTAAAACATCAAAACTAGACCATCCATATTTGTTTTCCATAACTACACACTTATTTATGAAGTGGTATGCCTGAACCATTAATTTTTTTTGGAAGGGTGTGCTCATCAATCAGAAATCTCGAAAGCTTCAATTTTCTATGTTGCAAATGAGGAGCCACCCATGTGCAAGTTGAAGTGCATCAGGTGTGGCATCCTAAAGCACCAAAAGTAGGCCATCCATATTTGTTTTCCATAGCTACAAGCTTAGTTACAAAGTGGTATGCCTCAGCCCATCAATCAAAAATCTCCAGAGCTTCAATTTTCTATGCTGCAAATGAGGAGTCACCGATATGCAAATTGAAGTGCAATGAGTGCGGCATCCTAAAACACCAGAATCAGGCCATCTATATTTGTTTTTCATAGCTACACACCTATTTATAAAGTGGTATGCCTCAACCATTAAATTTCTTTGGAAGGGTGTGCCCGTCAACCAAAAATCTTCGAAGCGTCAATTTTCTATGCTGCAAAGGAAGAGCCACCGATGTGCAAGTTGAAGTGAAGAGGGTGCGGCATCCTAAAGCACCAAAAGACGGCCGTCTACCCTAAGTATATGAGGAGTTGAGTGAAAGGTTCGGCTCTCCTCTAGGTGGTAGGACAAAATCTCTTCCTCCTCCTCACCCATAATGAGTGAACACAATAGTAGCATAGAAAGTGCAGCCTCTAAACTTAAGGGACGCCTGCTTCGAGACCACGGAGAGGAGAGAGATGGGAAAATGTTTCCATCTTTATATGTGTTTGGAATGCACCTGGAATTGAAAAGAATTAGAATTTGAAATCACATTTCCACCCAATTCCCCGTTTGGTTTGTTATTGTTAGAAAGGCTTTGAAAAGGGCTTGTAGGAATGGATTGGGCACAAGAGGTAAAATTTGGTTTAGAAGACAATAATAATAAAAAAAGTTGAATGGTGAAAATGGGTATGGACATGGTTCAAGTTCGGCTTAGATCCAGCCTTAACCAGATTCAGATTTGATTATCATGAGTTGGGTTAGACCTCTAGTCCAAGTCCTAGATCAAATTTATGCTTTACTTATCTGCCTCCAAAATCCCAAATTAAAAAAATGAAGAGGAATATTGCCAAAATGAAATATTTCCGGTTGCCATATCATGAAGAGCAACAAGGTTGATTTAAAATGGAATTTCCAACTTTCTTTACTCTTTAAAAATGGACTTGTAAGCGCACTCAGCAGTAATCCTTTGTTTTTTTTGCTTCTTATGCAGTTTTGCAGATGATATTGCCCAAACTCCTTCATTCAAGTAGTACTTACTACTTACATCATCCCTTTACAAGTAGTTGATTCTCCCTCTGCCATCATCTTATAAAGCTCTATAATTTCATCCTTTGATTGGCTAAGCCACGGTACTTCTCACATGAAGCAGAGCCAGTTAATTATTGATGCTAAAAGTTCTGCAACTTTGTTGGTTTTGTTTAGAGAATGTGCTGGGCCAGCATGCAAGTATGAGAAAAGCAGTGTTAAAGCCATAATTGGCTTCCGAACAAACTAAATTTCAAAAGTTTTAATTTTTTATTTGGATTTGAATGGGCACTGCATGGTGCATAAGAGATCTCTGCAACATACGCCCGTTTGACTACATGCAAGTTGGAACTAAATACTTGGGCTTCAAACTTATGGTATTATTATATTACATTGACAAACAAATAATGGTTTTGATTATATTTTGCATCGCGAGTTAGCTTACTCTGTTTTATAGGAATGGAAATAACTAGGATTTTAAGTTTTACTTGAATTGGGATTCAGTTAAAAAAAAAAAAATCGGATCCGAGTGCAAATCCGATTAAATTAGACTTGGGAAAAAACCAACGTCTGTCTGCCGTTTGAATCGTCAATGTTAATCTTGAAGACGACGACAGTTTCCGTCTGGCAAACCTCTTCGTCCTCATCGAATTGCCTTTCTTCCTTCTCCTAATCTAAAGAAGGTGAGTGAGTTTCTTCCAACCATCTTATTGTTCTTGTGGTACAACAGAAGGGAGGCTAATGAGATCATCATCATCAGTATGGGCCAGGAGGGCTTTAATGGCCGCTTCCTCTTTTGGGTACCCTGCAAGAGTGTACTTCATAGATAAGGGGATTAGAGAATCGCCGCTCGGATGTGGGCTCTATTCCTACAGACGGCTAACTGCACAGAATCCATCGAACGGAAACGGAGATCCAGAAGCAATGGCAGGGATAGAAGAAGGAGAGGAAATGACAGTCGGACGATTGCCTTGGCAGATGCATTTGGTCGGTACCTCCCCCGAATCTTCCTCCAAGAACGGGAACAACAATACCTCTCTCCTTAAGAAGAGGGCGGCCGTTTTGGTGCTCGTGTTCGAGGACGACGCCGGAAACCTTCGTGTGATCCTGACAAAGAGATCCTCAAACCTGTCATCCCATTCTGGTGAGTCTCTCTCCCTCTTTCTCTTTATCTCTCTCACTGTGTCTCTCTGAAATGGGCAGACTGCAGGAGAAGTGTCACTGCCAGGAGGCAAAGCGGAGGAAGGTGACGCAGATGATATAGAAACGGCCCTGAGAGAAGCAAAGGAAGAGATTGGATTGGACCCTTCCTTGGTGACCGTCTCCGCCATCCTCGAACCGTTTCTGTCAAAGGTTTTGTTCTTTTCTCCTCAACATTTTCCTTTGTTTGATCGTGACTTTCTCCTGTTATTCTTTGTTCTAATTGCACATTGGCATTGATTTCATCGTCTTTGCATCGCAATTAATTTGCATCCGTTGATCACAAGTCTGAAATTTCAGCTACCGTTTCCAATTCATCATTCTTAATGACAGTGGGGAAAATTGATTTCTCCGCACGTATGAAAGCTATTGTTTTTTTTACCTTCTGCAGGTCAGGTTAGAAGTTCATTAGGAGATTAATTCCTTTTTACATGCATGAGTCTCTTCTACAAAGGACCTTGTGCAGTTTTTCCTTTTACTTTTTGTTCCAGCAAAGTTTTCCGACTTTTTTAATCGAAACGTTATAACCTGCTCTGCACAGGAAAGTATTCTTCCTGATTATTTTTCATCCTATGGAACATCCTCCTTGGGAATAATAATGACTAGGCAGCTCTAAGACCGGGGGTGGGGGTGTTCCCGAAAGAAAAGAAAAGAAAAAAAGATGTATAATCTAAAGATAAAATCATTGACAAGCACATATTTTTGAATAGTGATGATACTGTACAGTTTTGTATTTATAACATGCCTGTAAAAGGCAATTTACATAACTAAATCCGCAACTTTAAAAAAGCAAGCTAGGAACTTGGCACATAGTATAGCAACCAGCAACCTCAAAGAAAATGAAAATAAACCACCAATATGCTTTGAAATGCATATGACAGAAAAAGTTACCTGTATTCCATAATTGGTATTGATCAACGCAAAATAAATGACGAGTGCACAATTAAGTGACAAGTCATTAACAGCTTTTCGAATACCCAATGGTAAATCTGTCAAGTATGCTATAAATTAGCAATCATCCCTAATGTACTAAGATTAGTAGGTATCTAACATGCCTAATTTAATAGCAGCTACAAAAAGTGCAGTATCTAACAAAAGTACCAGGTCATTAATTAAAAGGGTACGTGAGAAGAAGGAAATGTGCAGCTGTAGCAGAAACAGAAAAAGAAACAAAGAGGGGAACAACAGAACAGATAAAAGAAGAAGAAAATAATGACGAGAAGGATGGTGTAAAACATGAAATAAAAACAATAGAGGTTGAAGTTTGAACAAAGAAAAGAAAAACAGAAAAGGTGCAGGTGGGTGGGGGAGGTGGGGCAGGTGGGGGTGGCGGTGGTGGTGTTGGCAACTGAAAAAGAAAGAAGAGAAATGGGGTTTCAAACTTGCAATCTTACTTTGTGTCCTCATGCCCACATGTGAATGTGATTAGATATGCCTAAGCAAATTGAGGCCCAGGTTGCACTAGTTTTTACGCTTACCCTTGGCCACTTAGTTTGAGCAACCAGACTAGCCTAGAGGGTTTAGGGAGCCTAGATGAGCTTTTGACAACATAGAATTTGATCATTTAACAGACACTTTCAGTAACTTGTAATCTCAAGGATAACAGGGTAGAAAATGATGTTTGCTTCTTGCACTTTTAGTATAAAGTAGAAATATAGATGTGCAATGCACTCAGTGTGTGTAAGAATCTTAATTTTTTTGAATTTCATATAGTATTATCACTTATCAGCAAGACAATTCAACTCATTATGCTTAGGACAGGATCCAAATGACGACAATTGATTGATCCTTTGACAATAGCATTGATGACCTAAGCTTCAAGGACCTCAGGTTGCTTGATTGAGTAAGCCACTGGTCATTCTCTGCATCATACCTCAATCTGCATGTCTGATCTCCTCTGAAATTCAGAAAGGGTGGCTGTAAGAGTCCTATATCTGATGTTGCAGGGACTTCTTGTCGTGGAAGCTGCTCCACATCGAAATCCAAGTTTTATCAATTGCTCTGACAGCCAACTAGGAGAGACATATCTGCAGTCTGATTTCAGTCATATTTAGGCTCCACTCTCTTTTTTTTGCATGCTAAAAGTCCTTTTTTAAGGTCAGACGGGGAGGGTTTGATCTGTGGTTATCTAGCACCTTTCAAATCTCCTATACTCATGGAATTTTTGGTCTGAGTACAAGGGAAGGTGTCAGATAAAGATTCTGGAATTTGAATTCCGGTTTTGAAATTCGTCGAGTCTGAGAGGCCCTCAGGTACCAAGACATTGCATATGTTAATTGATCCTGCAGCTGCTCTTTTTTAAAAAATCTGCTCGCAGTTATTATTGGGCTAAATATGACAGTATGACACTCTTTGAAGTCATCTTCCTCCTAAAGAAACAGTGAGAATCTTAATATTCATAGATATACACAAAAAAGGGTTCTTACTGTTTTAGTCTTTTTTGCTTCTTCCTTTTTTAAATAACAGGTCTGTATTTTACTCAAAATGTTTCATGGTGAGTCATAACGAAAAAACATTCCTACTGTACAATTTCCTAAGAAAATTCTTTACTATTTCCAAGAATCAGCAAACCGATCTTTAAATATGATGATCGATAGTTGATGATTGTACAATTTTGCGATTTTATTCATGCGAGAAGCTATTCCTACCTTGATGCATTTTTCAGTATAGTCCTTGTATGAGGGCATCACCATCATTTTACCTGTTCTTATCTCTTATATGGGGTAGATAGATACTTGCTAATCTTAGAAACCCTTTTGCTAGAATTAATGAAATAGTAAGGATTGTTTTGTAAAATCAAGCATGATAGAAAAATCAATAAACCCTGCGGTGAAAAAATCCCTAATCCCATTAATTGGTATTCCTTTATCTGTCTCTTGGCTTCTTTCTTAAAGTTTGATAGGCTGAATCCTTACATCGCATTTGTATCATATCTCTGAAAAATTCAACTTATGGCAGTGTTCCCCTAGTTAAATTGGGTATTGTAATGTTTTAACAAAGTAGAGAAGATAGTACATGAAGCTCTCAATGACATTTGTTTCTCCTCTATTTGACATGCAGCATATGATCACTGTGTTTCCAGTGATTGGTAGGCTTTCTCATGTGGATTCATTGAAACTCTCTGCAAACAGGACAGAAGTGGATGCCATATTCGATGTGCCACTTGAAATGTTTCTCAAGGTCTTATTTCATACCTTTTCTACCCCTTGCTACAAGTTGTCTTTAGTACATCCATGGAAAACAAGAATGTGTTTCTGTTGATATTTTCTGAAAATAAAATAAGAATGCCTTTTACTCTCATTTGTTTTTGTGGATAAAACCTGTGAGAACGAGCCCTATGAACATCTCAAGTGACATTTGTAATGGAGCTCAAACATACATAGCAGATAGAATGTATTTCATAAACTAATTTTGGATATCTTTTTTTTTTTAAAAATTTTATTATGCATTGTTGATAATTGTGATACAAAACTAGGAACCAGTTCTCACATCAATTTATTTTTTTTTCATGTGTGTGTGTGTGTGTGTGCGTGCATGTATGTATATATAAGAGAAGGTGAAATCTAACTGATGGTTTCTAAGTTTTGAATCATGAAGTTCAGCATATAGAGTTAACTTCAAAAATAGTTTTACAGAACATAATTATATGTTTAATTCTATGCATGTTCTAAAGGAGCAGGTGATAGGAGCATAATGTGAAGGTTGCCTTGAAGATGGCGAATTAAGTCTCAACCCTGCCATTTTTTTTGCCTGAGCTTTCCCATGCTGTTTGCCTCCTAAGGCAGAGCTCACAAGGTTGACACTTGTCATAAAAGAAAAAAGAATATTAAACTGGATCTTGTTTAAGAAAAAAAACTAAATTGTATATCGTATTCTTCGTTTTCTAACACAATAATGGATGACGGAGAAAAGGTGTCTCTGAAGTGGTGCAATAAGAATAGACAGAGCATCTGAAAATAGTAGTATAACTTGAAAATATATCTAACATAAACAAATTTTCCTCAAGCCTAGATTATCAATTTTAATCTGATGTATTGGTTGTCTTTGCAAATTATCTTGGTATTTATTAGATAATACTTGCTTCACTCTACTGTTTACAAGAAACATAACATTAAATTTATCAAGTCAGGGAACGGTTATGGCAAAGACTGTTTTTGCAGGATGAGAACAGGAGGTGGGAGGAGAAAGAATGGATGGGAACGAAGATCAAGATTCATTACTTTAATTTCGAATCTGAACAGGGTGAATTCATTGTATGGGGATTAACTGCTAGAATATTAATTCAAGTTGCATCCTTTGTCTTCAAAAGGCAACCCGGATTTAGGCTATAGGATTTGATTGTCAGATGAAGGTTATCCATCTCAAAGATCATTGTCATAGTGATCTGAAGAAAGAATATGACTACACATTTATGAAATGTACAAAATTGAAGGTGAGTCCTATAGATGGTGGGATTGCAAAGAAATTTACTTGCCAAATCGATAATAAATAGTAATTTCTTTTGTCTCCATCTGTATGTCAGTTTTAGAAAGACCCCTTTCATATGCAATATCTCAGTTTTTTCTTTCCTGGATGCGAAGCAATTCTACCTACCATGACTATAGTGAAAGTCCCACCAATTCACTCCTTGCCACAAGTGATCGCTGCATGAAAATTACTTGGGCAGCTTGGAAGTAAGAAATTGGATCTGATCATACTCAAGAGCTTTAGTAAAGTTTCTTATTTAGTATCTGCTTAGGATGATGTTTTCAGTGATTGATAATACTTTTTCTATCTTCCCTCAAGTAAGACTGACAATCGAGTTCTGTTTTGTATTAATTCATGAAAGGCAGCTTGCAAGTAAGAAAATGGAACTGATTATCCACAAGAGGTTTGATAAAATAGCTACTCAATATCTGCTTAGGAGGAATTTAGCAATGAACGATGATACTGGTGTGATTTTCTCATAAATAAGACAACAATCAAGTTGTATGTTGCATCCCTTCAAGAAAGGCCGGTTGACAACTTTGTAAAGTTATTGATTGTCACAATATTACTGAAGACAGCTGAAAGCCCGAAACCAAGATCTGTCAAGAAATACTTTAGCCAAGGAACTCACTGACCCCATGGTTATTGGCTGATCTTTTGGAATCTTCGTTGAAGATCTAGACTTAAGAATCCGTTTCTCTGCTTCTCTTGGAAGAAAAAGTTCTGTTCAAATAAGGTGCAACAATACAGTGTGTGAACACTTACGATATTGTTCTGGAATTCTGGTTTCTTTAGGCTACACCGGTTTCAAGCTTGTCCAATTTCGATACCGAGCTGCTCAAACCCCCACAACATCCTATATCTCTTGAATTCCTAAGTTCTAGTATTGAGTCGATGATGCATAAGCTATTGCTCAACGTTGCAGTCTGTTTTGATATTCCAACATGAAACCCAAAAGGTAGTCTAACATTTCTAAAATTTTGTCTCAAAGGGTGGAGCATAACTGGTCGAGCTGGTAGGCCAATGAAAGTACAATTGTTTGTTCGATTTGCATGGGTGAAACTCTTCTATATTGTAAATGGTGAATGCATACTACTTGAGCTGATAGATGTATTGCTTTCCACTCAAGTCTTGAAGTAACTCTGAACCTGAGGGGCGAGAGAAAAAGAGGAAGGTCTTCGGCCTTTTCGAGGTCACAAAGATTCCTCCTGAACTCAAGAGGAAGATAAATAATTTGCTACATGTTTTTAGACTAGAGAATTTAGCAAAAGGCTTCGATGCATTGTTCCGATGAGAACTCTCCTACGATCTACCATACGACTATCAGCTCGTATAAAGTTTCTTCACTTTAAGTTCTAAGTGAGAACATGTTGTTTATGTCAACGTTGTTAGCCTCGGTTTCTGTCCGGTGGTGCAAACCTTGAAAAGCAATGGATACCATTGAACTAGCCCTGGACCCTCAAGGATGCAATATCGTAACACTTGCTTGAAACTTGATTGTTGCAAACTATATATGCAGAATATAAAAGAACGTTAACATAAGTTTCCATGACAATTTCTGTTTTTTTTAACCAGCATATAAATTAAGTTTAGAGAACAAATACCAACAAATTATTTTAAAGGTTCCCTTTCAAAAATAGGTAGATTTTGGAAAAACTCATGATCAATGTTGTAAATATGGCGTTGGCTCAGTATCCTTTTGCTCTTTAATACGGCACGTTGGATAATGCATATTCTTATATTATCGACACTCATTACTAATTTTTTTTAATTTAAAAATAATTTGAAAATAAATAAGATTGGAACCGGCCAATTTTGCCACCAAATTGTCATTGGCGGAAGTCCGTCCTCAACAGGAAAATGGAATAGAAAAAATATTTGCTGAAATGTCGATCAAGCCTGAGCCTCGCCAAGGTTTGGCCGTTGGACATTGGGAATTTAGGTGAAAGAAACTCATAGCGGGTGCCTTGTACATTTTGGCGCCGTTTTTTGCATTTTTGGAGTTTTTCCTCTCCCGTGTCTTCCGTGGGTTTACTACGGAATGAGGGAGAACGACGACAAACGAGGAATCGCAGGGACTTGTTGGCAAGATGCAGAGACAGAGAGAGAGAGACGATAAAATGGGAAATATATAACAAAATTTCTTGTTCTTCTTCTCTGTAAAGTGGAGGGAGATAGAGATGGTTTGCAGACGAAGTCATGGCTTCAATCGGCGGAGTTCCTTGTGGAATCGGAGCCTTCGTTTCTATGACCGATGGGTTGTCGCTCAATTTTCAGAGAGAGAGAGAGAGATATCATGTGGATCGAGAGCGTAATATGCAAAATTGGTGGAGAAACGTGAGTCCTTTAAAGCGAGAGAGAGGGAGGGACAGACATATTTTCTTCGTCGTCTTCCCTTCTTCCTACCTCCTCCATTCGTTTGATCTCTCTTCGCTGCACTGGTTAGGGTTTGCATTTTCTCTATTCTTCTATTTCCTCCCACCCAGTCCCTTCTTTGTTTCAATTCGCTGAAAATTATTGCAGAACTGTTTTATGTGCATTTTTTCTCTTGGAACATGATGGAGGGACTGATGTGATGCCAACTATTTCTTTCATTGGAAAAATGATCAGCTCAGGGAGATCAGCTTTTGGGTTAAAGCCGGATTTCTTCCAGCTTTTGCCTACAAGATTCTGAATTTGTTTGGACTATACAATTGTACTCAGTCCAGCAAGTGCATAGATGTTCGGTTTCCTTTCATTTTGATTGTGATTGCATCCTTCAGGCGGTTGGTGCAAGGGCATTAGTAACGTTTATGGAGTGACATATTTTAATATATATATATTTTTAAACTATGCGGCAGATAAAATGATAAGAATAAAAATTATCATAAAATAAAAAGATTGCATTTTCGCATGAAGAGTTCCACTATTTAGGCTGAGTACATGCATTTATTATAACAAAACCCTACTTTCCCTCTTACATAATGCTGCAACCACTAGTCTAGAGCTAGCTAGTACTCTTTCTTCCTCTATGACTCGGTCGTAGAACTTGCTTCTTTCACTTCCACCACAAAGCTTGTTGACACAACGGAACTGAAGATGCCCAGGGACGAACTGTCTAGTTCTCATAGTCCAGCCTGCAGAGCACGTACTCCCCCTGTTCATTGAACAATCCCAATTAACATTACCCCAACAAGGTTTCAACAAAAAATAAAAACCATTCTAGATCAAATGCATTCAGGAACTCTTAGTTGCTTATTTGTTCCATGAGATCATATGTTATGATGAATCCAACATTTAATTAAACTTCCGTGAAATTTATAATGCAGGACGAAGAAAAGAGGATGCAGTGTGGGAGCCGTATCGTGTAAGTATGATTTCTATGACTTTATGCTTTTATATATGGACATGGCTCTGATATATGCGTTTTATATGAATGCACACACACACACAGAGTATGGGTAGCAAATGTGAATGCGATTTAGTACTTACTGAATGGCTTGGTATGTTCTGCTTAGCTCGAAAATGATCATCAAGGCAATACTCCCTGATGTACCAATCAGTTTTAGTATTAGATGCCCTCAAATGGTATCGGAACGTCGTCTTGGTTCCAAGCAATTCAGAGTTTGAAGGGCGAAGCACTTGTTCTTCACCATCTGATACCCAATACCCCTC
The DNA here is from genome assembly GCA_011799765.1 of Nymphaea thermarum. Lineage (NCBI taxonomy): Eukaryota > Viridiplantae > Streptophyta > Magnoliopsida > Nymphaeales > Nymphaeaceae > Nymphaea > Nymphaea thermarum. The sequence goes on from JAANDH010000123.1 coordinate 724,042, forward strand.
GTCGCAGTATCTTTCTTCGGTCTTCTTTGTGAAGCAGAAGTAACCGTTCTTCCTGCTAGTAATACCTGTAAAAAATGGCAAAAAAAAAAAAAAAAAAGCAATGTTAGCAACAAAAACCTATTAAAAGGCATTATTTCAAATCTATGTTATTATATGAATGGATGGACATGCAGAGGCGGAGCTAGGGCCTGGCAGCCATAGCACTATGAAGATTTTAAGAATGAAAAAAGAAAAATGGAAAATACAGATTATGATGTTTTCAGAAAACTTGATTTGGCCATTATCAGATTTTTGAAAAATATGGTTTGGCCCGTGTCAAAATTTGAAAAATAAGATTCGGATACCCAAGAAAAAAAATTCTTAATTCCGCTACGTGTTATTAGTAGTTCTAACTTATTTGCCTATTTGATCACATCCAACGCTTGGCATGATTGAATGGAAAGCTATCATACTATACCGTAAATTGTTGTTAATACTATCCACTATCATGGCTTAAAAATATATTGTTCAAAAGCAATCACTACATAAACATTAGTGATGGTTTATAATGCAGCTGCCATCCATGGTACTTTTAACAATAGTCTATGGTGCCATCAGGTTATTAACAACAAATTTTTTTACTTTTAGTCATTTGGCAATTATCGAGCATCTGACGTATTTAAATCCTTATAAGAAACAGGTAGCTTGTATACTTAACCTAATGAAAATTGTTTGAATTGTTGATTTGAAGCAAATAAGATGCTCGAGATTATGTTGGGAACGTGAAAACCAAAATGGGTTTTCAAAACATTGAAATACCCCACAAAGGAGGAGAGAAATATAAGGAAAGCAAATCAATTTCCTTAAAAAAGAAACCTAACTCCCCTCAAGGGTATTCAGTTTTCTTAAAAAATAGTTTAGCTTTTATATTTTCCAACGTCTTATGTGCTTAGGATCGATGGTTCCATTAGGTCAGATGTATAAGGGTATGGTCGATATATATATATAATTAGAGTTACCTCGCCATCTAACCAAGACCTTCTGATCCAACATGATAGATGGTTAACAGAAAAAAATAGTAGACATTTTCATCATCTAGCATTAATTCTCGTATTTTTCTTCATGTTTTTTCTCTCAATCATCTATTGAAATCACATGATGGCTAGGTAACTATGGATAAGTATAACTAATCACCATTCACTTATTCTAATTAATGTCCATCATTTTTTTCTTCTTTTTTTCTCCTAACTGTCCTTCATGCTGGATCAGATGGTCTTGATTAGATGGCATGGTGACTATAAAAAGTTGGAACCACCATTGTGTGTGTGTGTAAAGATTCAAATCTTTGGGATGTTGGATATTACAAGGGGAAGGTGTTTGTACTTTGTACTAAACAGAAGTAATATCTATTTTCCAGCTTTTGATTGGTCTGCGAGCAGGTTATTGTTATGCTATGGCCCGGGTGAGCGCGAAAAAAACAAATTTACATTTAAAAAATCAAATTTTTTTAGTTTGGCCCGACCCATCGCTCTTCGTTGCTCCTCTTGTTCCGACCCTGGCCCAACCCGTGAATCATCTTGGCCCGACCATAGAAAAAGTCCTGGCTCTGCCCTTGGTTCTAAAAATGGTTTGGATTAGGGGTGGGTATCGGGCCGGGCCGGCCCGATCCGGCCCGTCGGGCCGCCCAGCCCGGCCCAGCCCGATCCGGCCCGATCCGGCCCGTCGGGCCGCCCAGCCCGGCCCAGGCCCGGCCCGATAAGGTTGTCGGGCCGGGCCGGGTACCGGGCCTGCCCACCAAAATCAGGCCCGGCCCGTTTGGCCCGTTTGGCGCGCTTGTTCGACCGCTCCGCTCGTCCTTTCTCCCGGCGATGGTCTTTCACCAACAGGCAGCAGGCCACCCAACTTTGTGGGTGGCCGCCGGCGGATGCCTCCAGGACGGCCGGCCGTTGCCCACCAAAAATCAGAGGGGACAGAGGGGAGCGCCGGAGCGGGGCTGGAGACGAGAGACGAGAGAGGGAACCAGAGGGGGAGAGGGAGAAAGGAAGGGGAGAAGAGTGAAGACGGGGAGTTGGGGAGAGGGAGAAAGGAAGGGGGATGGGAGCCGGGNCGGGAGAGGGAACCAAAGGGGGAGACAGGAGAGGGCAGAGGGGGAAACGGGAGAGGGAGCAGAGAAGATGGGAGAGGGAGAGACGGGAGAGGGAACCAGAGGGGGAGAGGGAGAAAGGAAGGGGAAGGGAGTCGGCCGCGCAGAGAGGGAGAAGGAGTCGGGCCATCGGGCCGGGCCGGGCCAGAGAAGTGATAACCAGGCCCGGCCCGTTAAGATCTCGGGCCGAACCGGGCTCACGGAAGTCCGGTCCAATAACAAAATTCCTCAGCCCAAGCCCGGCCCGTACCGGCCTAACGCCCAGGCCTAGTTTGGATTCCAATAAGTTACAAATCAAACAAGAACTTTTGGTAGGTCTAAAGTTGCACCAACAAAAAGAATCCTTAAATCAACTATTTGGCCAAAAAAAAGTTCTATAAAACTGTCTTATATTGCAGTTAACAGCTTCCAAACGAGAGAGAGAGAGAGAGAGAGAGAGAGAGAGAGAGAGAGAGAGAGAGAATATGTCTTCTAGGTCCGAACTTTCATAATCGTATATATCATTCTCTGGAATCTTTGGACGGTGGCCAGGGGCAAAATGCTTTGGGACCAAGTACGACTCTATCAACTGGGCATCTGAAAGACCCATGCTTAATAACCAATGTAACTTTCTCTCTCTAGCCTACACAGTGAGTGTTACAACCTTTATCATGAGTGCCTATTTATACTTGCAAAACAATAAGAAATAAGCTTCTTTTTGGTTGCATCTGTGCACCTGATATTTCCTTCTATAACTGAACGAAATCGAGCTTGATCTTCGTGAATGAGGTTTTAATCCCCCACATAGAATGTACTTTTTCTTTGGATTTCCACCACTCCTTTTAATCTTTTCTATCCATACATGTCTATTAATAAGATCTTGCAAAGGACACCAATCTTTTTCTTCCATGTATATCTTTTAAAAATCTTATGAAATCGTTTACATATTAAGATCTTGTAAGGTCACCTAAACATGATTTTTTATATGAAAGATATATATACGAGCAGTCTCCAAAAGGAATATCTTAAACTTCTTATTGAACATAAAATCGAGAAACTTTGTAAGGACAAGCCACAACGTTGGCATTGGACTAATTGGAGGAGATCCTTTTCTTCTTATAAGCAAGTTGGAGCTAGGCAACCAAGAGTAGGGATGTCAACTGATCGGATTCAAATTGAATATACCCTCTAGCATTTCAATTTCTCGAATGTCTACAAATTTGAATTCAAATGTGAATACCGCAAGCCTTACACCAGATTAGAGCCGAATTTCTAAGTTCATAATTGAAATACAAGCATTGTAATATGTTAAGACGGACTTTCAAAATCTATGGATATCAGATGAAGGAAAATTTGTCTCGCTAGCTTAATGATTGTTATATGGTGAGATATTTATTTGAAAATAGAATTTAGATAATATCAAATGCCATTTATTGGTTGTTTAGTTGATTTCCGTATTCGACTTATTTAAATCATTTGGTTAGATATCCAATCCAAATTGGACCCATTGACATGTCTTACTAGGAGGCCATGCCTGATAATTTTTTGGCAGTAAAAGTCTTCAAGAGGCCTACTCTCTTTCTCTTTATCTTTTCAAGTAAAAGAGAATTCAGTATGTTGTTTTTAGTCACCAGTTGGATGTACCCTCTTTAGTAGGGATGTGAAATGATCGTATTCAAATCGGATATATCTTTTACTGTATCCGCTTTTCCGAAGATTCACATATTCAATTTCCAATAAAAAGATTAAGTAAATTAAGGATGAATGAATTAGTCACAAAAAATTTTGCACTAGAGGTAATAAAAAATGCTCAAGGGGTAATTACTTTAATAAGAATAGCTATAATAGTAATAATAATAATAAAAGTTTCTATTATTGGTTGCAGTTAATTATTATCATTTTATGTTGCAGAGAAAATGGCCGAAAAAAATTGAAATAAGGTTTAGCATTTTCTTGCTAGCTAGGATGACGCTAACCTCGTTCCCAAAGGGAGCCCAAGAAGAACTTCATGCATTAATGACTGATTTACTCCACTACAATGTCATGTGACAAGATTGTTAGGAACATGACTCTCTCACACTCCCTTAACACACCAAGAAAAGTGGAAAACCTTAGAAGAGAAAGATTCATGTCCACGCCACCACACAAAGCAGTTTTTCACTACATAAAAGATTTTAAAGTACATGCTAAAATGGCGGCCTCATAAACATGAGATTAGGACAAACCCCTCAAATAGAAAAAATGATCAGGTATAAATTTGGTCCCACGCTCCGAGAAATATATGTTTATTTACTTATATTTCCTTGGAGAAAGAGAAAATCAAATGATGGGTAGCGCAACAGATCGGGCTGGGTGCATGTTGACCGACGTTCTGAGTTCGATTCTTGGAGGGCACTATTGTGATAATATTGGAGAGTGTTAAGTTAAGGTGAAGGGTCGACACCCGGGCTAATGTGGGTGGGTCATATCCCCCTTCATTTATCAATTATCCAAGAGCTTAGGGCCCATCCATTTGAGCCATATTCATCCTCTACTCCAAAAAACATAACTGTCTATTGCTTTTTTTTTTATATATAAATATACTTTGCAATCTTTTGATCAATAGGTCTCTCTCCTGCAGTCTACCTATTCCTTCTCTCTTTGTTGTTCTCTATTCTCCATTCTCCTTGTTATATGGTTTCTTTTTCATTTTTGTTTTATGTATTTTACCTTTTTATTTTCTTCATGTCTACTTGTCACCCAATTTTTGTTAATGAATTCTCATTTTCTCGGCTATATGTAAGTGAGAGAGAGATCCACTAGTGGATGACTGTGACATACATTCTTTTAAAAATTTCTGTACATGTTAGAAAAAATGACTATGAAAATATACATGTCCATATATACACTGTATTGCACAAACCCCAATGGAGCAGAAACAGAAGTAGGCAACCACTTTCTCAGTTTGTGCCCTTAGATGAGCTGTGGACTTCAGATGGTCGATGGCCACAGAGTTCACCAGTGCCGGAGCCTTTTTTTTTTTTTTGACTGAGAGTCACTTTGAATCATCAACTAAGTTACAGGTATGATGTGGCCTCCACATGTAGCCAAAATCAGAACTAGCTTTGTGTTGGTGTATGGAACTTGATTCATACTGGACAATCATATGCAATACCGCAGGTTTTACCCTAATCCTTATGTTGAGAGGAGGGCCGTAGTTTCTTTTTGGTCTTTTTCTTTGAGAGTGTCTGTGTTCAATTGTGAGTGAATAGTGAAAGATCTGTGCTACCGTGGACGTAGGAGATTATTGCTCCGAACCACGTAAATCTTTGTCTTCTTTTTTATTGCTTTTAACCCCCTCTTGAGAGTGTGAAATAAGAGTTTCGAGTTGTTCCTAACACTTTGTTGTGGCCGGATTTGTTAAAGTTTGAAGCGGGTGTTGGCTCACAACAACCACACCGTTTGTTCAAGAGACATATGTTCTATTAAGTACGTCCTAAAAAGGGAAAAAGTTATGTGCGCGAGCGTATCATGCTGAAGGAAAGAAGGACATTTAGGAGCAAGAGGAAGGATTCATCTTGCTAATAATTATCATAACAAGATGTCACACTCTAAGCCTCCAAATTTTCAACATAAAAGCGAATCAAACCCACTTACACCGGAAGTAATGTGCGCTTTAATTTGACACGCACAACCCAAATAAGATCAACATAGGAGGAAATGAAGCGCCGCTAAAATTGGAGCGTGGACCATTTTTGCTTACTGCGGTTCTTTACGTAGCCAATAACTATTTCACCAAGTCACGATCAATGAGTTTTATTTCTTGCTAAATCCCAGGAGTAAAAGATCTTACTGGAATATTTCATTACCGCCAAAGTAAGATTTTTTACTCCTTGGTTAGTGGCTACGTAAAGAACCGCAGTAAGCAAAAATGGTCCACGCTCCAATTTTAGCGGCGCTTCATTTCCTCCTATGTTGATCTTGTTTGGGTTGTGCGTGTCAAATTAGAGCGCACATTAGTTCCGGTGTAAGTGGGTCTGATTCGCTTTTATGTTGAAAATTTGGAGGCTTAGAGTGTGACACCTTATTATGATAATTATTAGCAAGATGAATCCTTCCTCTTGCTCCTAAAGTCCAGGGTTGCTTATTCCCCACCTTATTTTCATTTCGAATTTTATCATTACAAAAAGTTTACTTTAACGGTGTAAACTAAGGGTTTTTTAATCATCAATTGGTGAAAATCATAAATTTCATCATACGGGTGGTGTTGTATTATATATTTCCTTTTTTGCTTTTGTTTTGCGGTTTGTTACGGTAACTAGGGGACTTCTTGTCCCCAATTTTTGTATTTAGGGGACTTTTTGTCCCCCAATTTTGATATACATTCACATTTTATCAGCATCATACAAGTTGTTCGAACTCGTTTGCTCTCCTTAGGTTTAATGAATTGATAGGCATGCAGTGGCAACATGTTCCACACCTAATTTCACCTTTCAAAGGCGGGGAACATGTTGTGGTTGCCTATCAATTCATTAAATTGAAGGAGCGTAGTGGAGTTGTTGCCACCTCGCTAGGAAATGGCTGTCAGAAAATCTCCCCCATGTAGCAATGGGTTAGATGGATTTTTGCTTTCAAATTTTACAAAAATACCCCTGGGTCAGTGAAAGGGGAATATTTTTGTAAGGACAAACAAAGGTATTAAAAAAATTAAAAGACCGAAAGGGACATTTCTTTTTTAAAAATCTTTGAAAGCACACAACTCACTCTCTTCTATACAAGATAAAAGAGATGGACCAAAAAAATAACATTTAAACTAACACACACACACACACACACATATATATATATATATATATATATATATATATATATATATATATATATATATATATATATATGTGTGTGTGTGTGTGTGTGTGTTATACTACGGTATATAACATCCTTGAGAAACTTTGGATCACAACGGCTATGAGGTTGCAATGCTTTGGGATCAAGTGCAACACCATAAACTCGGCGTCTGATAGATCCATGGCTGAAAAGCAATGTAGCTTGATGTTTCATAGCCTCCTCCTTGAGCGCCTATCTATACTTAGAAAAGACGTTGAAATAATCTTTAATTTCTTTTTTTGTTGCTTCGGTGCACCAGCTTTTCCTTCCATAATCGAAGCAAATCCTCAATAATTTTATGTGTGATATTTTAGTTCCCCAGAGAGAGCTTTTTTTTTTTTGGATTTCACCGGACCAAATTAATCTTTTTTTATCTATACATGTCCGCAAAAATCTTTTAAATGATATTAATCTTTTTTATCCATATATATCACCTAAAATTATTATAAAATCATTTACACATTAAGAGCTACCTTATAAGATCACCATTTCTCGGGAAATCATAACTTTTTTTTATATAAAAATGTACACATGAACAGCCTCCAACGGAATATCTTCAGCAACTTATGGAACATAAAAATTTAACTACAAGTGAAAGTTTGCAAGGACAAGCCACAAAGTTGCACAAGTTGGTGTTAGGCAAACCTTTATGGTGGTTGGATTCAAATTGGATATGCCTCATACTGTACTTCATTTACCGGATGTCTACATATTTGAATTCAAATGCGAATTAAGAAAAGCCTTATGCCGTATTAGAACCCCATTTTTAAATTCAGAATTGGATTAATGAGGTTAGGTTTCACCTTTGCTGGTGCTCTAAAATGCTTGCCTGCCAAACGATATTCTTCAGACATGGACCGTTCCTCAAGAAGTTTCAAGATAAGTTGGGATTAACGAGGTTAGGTTATACATTTGAAGAACACAAATGTTCTTAATACGCCGTCGCCCATCTGAAAGTTTAGTCGGAATTAGTCAGTTCATGAGTTAAGGCTGCGATCATCGATCATTCTTGCAGTTTGATGAACCATTAATTTTGGTGCTTCACAGGTAAGATTTAGATATTGCTACGTTTCTTCAGCATAAGCAATGCCGGGATTGCATAAAACGGGTGAACTTTAAGCGATCGTAAGTAAATGTTGCAGGGAAATGGTTTCATGCCGTTGATATGTGCACTATGATGAGCTATTTTGGAACCGTAGGCAGATCGTGATGGTCATTAACCTTCCTATAAATTACTTATTTTTCAGCTTCAATGAACTGAATTGTCAACAAAGAATTTGCTTTCTTTAAGTTTGGCTGCATAGGGTTACCCATTGAGGATTTTGGACCCAGTATAGGACTGGAGACGGGGGAACGATAGTTTTTTTTGGGTAATGGGTTGTTAACCTCTTTCTCACTGAAGATATGCACATTAAACAAGTCTTGTATCGAGCAGAATGATGGAAAGAGTTAATCATACATATATATATATATATATATATATATATACATACATATATATATATATATATATGCAATGTTAACTTTTAACTATTTTAAAGTATTTTAAAACTTTTTATATTTTTTATTAATACATACACATCTTTTAATATGTTTGGCGAATAGCTTTGAACTGATTTTAAGTACATTGAACGAGAAATCTCATAGTGGGTCTTTGCGGGCATCCATGTAAAATCTGAACTCTCGACTCCCTCCCTCCATCTGAAGTAATTGGAAAACAAGAAATTAAATCGTGCCTTTTATTTTGACAATTGGGAAACAATTTCCCCATTGTCAAAACAAATGTCACGACTTAATACGATTTCAAAATTTTAACAAGGGCTGAAGTATAATTTTTCAAAATTTTTTTATATATGCTAAACAAAAATTTTAAAAAATTACATGTAGTTTTTTTTTTTTGTTTCTAAAGGCAAGAGTGGTAGAGATAAGAAAGGAGTTCTCTCTCTCTCTCTCTCTCTCTCTCTCTCTCTCTCTCTTATGGCGGCCTCCTCATCCTTTCTTCTTGTCCAACCCTCCCTCCCCATGTGGAGAAAGACAATGGAGGGAAGATGGTGAGAGAGGTAAGCTCTTGCTTTGTATTGAGTTGGCAGCATGTTGAAGTTACGAAAACACCCAGGTAAGGTGCGAGTTGGGACATGCATTTGGCCGGAATAAGTTGTTTGTTAATGTTTATAGTCTTTTCAGCAACATATTTTACACTTTTTCGGCAGATACAATAATAATAATAATAATAATAATAATAATAATAATAATAATAGCAAGTAAAAGAACTGCAAGGAGGCTTTATCACATGAAGAGTTCCACTATTCAGGTTGAGTACATTTATTATAACAAAACAAAACTTTCCCTCTTACATAATGCTGCAACCACGATTCTGGATGTGGTAAATCCTACATGGATTGTAATATATGACGCTAAATGAGAGGGAGAGCTAGCGAGTACTCATTCTTCCGCTTTGTCTCTGTCATAGAACTTGCTTCTTTTACTTCCACCACAAACCATTGTTGACACAGTGGAACTGAAGATGCTCGAGAACGAACGGTCTAGTTCCTCACACGGTCTATCCTGCAGAGCGCGTACTCATCCTGTTCATGGCACAACCCCAAGAAACATTATCAACAAGGCTTCAACAAAAAGCAGAAACCAGTCTCGAACAAATGCATTCAGTAACTCCTAGCTGCTCCTTTTTTTTTTTTCCATGGAATCATATGTGATATTTGATGAATTGAACCCTAAATTTTTGAAAAATTTAAAATGCAAAATGAAGACAAGAGGGTGCATTCTAGGGGAGGATATCCTGAAAAGGCCAAGCCCTTCCCCGTTAAGATTCCCTTGCCCTTGCGTGTTTCAGGACTGCTTCAGGGTTTGAGTAGGGAGACGAACACCCATCATCTGAGCATCAAACACCTACTGTTTGTTATTTGGAATCAAACTGACAACCAGCAGCCCGATCAGCTATACTATGTAGAACACAGAAGAAGCATAATATGTAGATTTGATTTTTATGACTTTATGCTTATACGGAAATGGCTCTGATATACGCAGTTTATATGAATGCACATAGAAAAAATGTGTGGCACAGAAGCAAAAGTATGGGTAGCAAATGTGAATGTGATTTAGTACTCACTGGACTGTTCGGAATGTTCATTTTAAGTCGATAAGCCAGCATAATACAATATTCGGTGATGTACCATTCAGTTTTAGTATCAGCTGCCCTCAAATGGTATCGGTACTTCGTCTTGGTTCCAATGAATTCATAGTCTGAAGGGCGAAACACTCCTTCTTGATCACCATTTCTTACCCAACACCCCTCCACGCAATATCTTTGGTCTGTCCTCTTTGTCAAGAAGAAGGAACCGTTCTGCCTGTCAGTAATAGCTGCAAAAAATAGCAAAAAAAAAAAAAAAGAAAAGCAATGTTAGCCACAAAACCCTAAAAGGCATCATTTTATATCTATGTCATGTGAATATACATGAGCCGGAAAATTTTTCACCAAATTAACTATTTGTATAAATAGTTGCTGGCTTGGTATGGTATGAATAAACTTTAAGACCGGTAATAAATTTTTTGAAACATGTAGTTTGGCCCCGTGAAATTTTGAAAAATATAATTCAGATCCCTTAGAGAAAATTTTTAACTCCTGCCCTTGCAAACACGGCATTAATACACTATAACAAGTGTTCTATGAATCTACTATTTTTTTGAATTAGATTTATGAGAACAGTAACAAAGTGTTGTTGTTGCCAAACAACCGCATAAATCAACCATATTGGGAAAAATATGTAAGACTGTCCTCATTTGCGATTAAAACATTCAAATGAGAGAGAGCAGTGGGGAATGGAGGGAAGGGGGGAGGCTTGGGCCTTCACTCATGCTGTGGGATTAGCCTCTTGTTCAAATGAAAGGAATGAAGAGAGAGAAAGAGATATTATACCTTCCAGTTCTGACTTTCTAAGAGAGTATACATCTTCTTCTGGAATCCTAGAACGGTGGGCAGGGTTCCACTGCTTTGGGATCAAGTACAACTCTATCATTTGGGCGTCTGATAGTGATAGATCCATGGTTACAAACCAATATAACTTGTCTCTCTAGCCTCCTCACTGAGTGATGCAACCTTTACCATGAGCGCCTATTTATACTTGGAAAATAAGAAGAAATATGCTTCTTTTTGGTTGCTTCCATGCACCTTATATTTCCTTTTACAAGTGAAGCAAATCCAACTTGGTTTTAGTGCATGAAATAATTTTAACCTCCTACATAGCATGTGCTTTTTCTTTTGATTTCCACCAACCAAATTAATCTTTTCTATCCATACATATCTCTTAATAACAATCTTGTAAATGATATCAATCTTATTATTCCATATATGTCTCTTAAAAATCTTATGAAATATTCATTTGCACACTAAGATCCTATCCGGCCACCTATACATTGAGAAAACATGACTTTTTATATGAAAGAGATGTATATATATGAGCAGTGCTCTCCAAAGGAATGTCTTAAGCAGCTTATTGAACTTGAAATTGAAAAACTTTGTAAGGACAAGGTTATGGATGTTAATATATCCAATTCGAATCGTATATCTGACCGAACCGATCTGAAAAAATCGGATATAGAAAAAAATTTAATATCCAATTAAGAAATCAGATCAGATTCGAATTTAAGAAATTACATTTGATCGGATTCAGATATACATAAATATCCAATCGGATTTGGATACAGATTCATATCAGATTCATTTTTAGATAAATATCCTATATTTAATGTTCTTACATTTTAAAAATTGGTAAAATTTGCTTCAAGATCGTATTCATATTTAAATATAAATATATAAATCGGATTTCGGATATACTTTTCTTTATTTGTATTTGACTACAAATATGTGAATATTCGAAAAAGGAGATATGGTCAAGGGTTCATCTGATCCGTTGACATCCCTGGACAAGCAACAATGTTGGCATTAGACTAATTACTGGAGATCCTTTTTTTTTTTTTTTGAATAAGCAAGTTGGAGTTAGGCAAACTATGACGGAACAATTTTAACATCTAGTTTGGATGTAAGGAAAGAGTTTAAGAAGAAAGGAAATGATGGTCAATATTGTGTTTGGACAGCTAATTTTAAAGGAAGAAAAGGAAAGAGTAAAAAAAATTGTGCTGATTCAAGAGACCGGAAAAGAGGAGAAAGAGAAGGAGATGAAAAACTAGCATTTCCAATCTCTCACGCAATAGACAGATTGGAAGAGAAATGAGAAACTTTCTCAAGAATGACGGTTTTACCGAATCTGATCTGGTGCATACTCATGAGAAGATGACCCTATGGTATTTTGCCTCGCTTGAGTAAACTCGGCCCCAGCACGACTCAGTTCTTAAATGAGCCAGACTCAAGCTTAAATCTAAGCTCGAGCTTATAAATGAATCAGGTTTGAGTTGTCTTGACTCGTCTCAGCTAAATTGGACTTGACTCCATTATTTTGATTATTTTTTTTAGGATAAATTTTTGTTAACCCGAGTGGTTATTCGAGTTCAATCGGCTAGAAGAAAAACCAAAGGCACATTTTTTTTTTTTTTGAATCATATACATATATATCTAATTCCAAGCCAATTGCATTGGAGAACAATGTATGTTAGTTAACATCTAGAGTCATTGAGGGAGTTGGCACGATGGTTACAGTGGAAGCCAGATTCGGTTTTGAATCCCTAGGGCATCAATGCTTCATGTTGTAAAAGGGGGGCAGCCAACCTGCAAGTTAAATAATGGTGAGGGCGTCACTCTAAAGCACTGAAAGCAGAGTTTTTACCCAGAATAAGGGGTTGGGTAGAGGCTTCAGCCTTCAACAGATTGATGGGTTTACTCTGCTTACCCGAAACGTTTTGATGATGCATCCAATGAAAGACGTCTTTGTCTAGGATTATCGTTGATAGTCAAGGAGCTTTTTTATCTGGTAGAGTAATTTATGTAGCTACTTGATCGCCCATGAAATGATGCATCTCCAAGCAAAGGGTTCAGTTCATGGTTTATGTACTAAAGTGGATCTATGTAAAGCGTACGATAAGACTCAACTGGAGATTCTTAGAAGCAGCGGTATTTAGGTTGGATGAGTGATAAGATGTGCTACTACTTGTGTTTTCTTTATTAAAGTTGCTGAGAAAAATATCAGAGAACCTAATGAGGTGTTTGCCGTAATTTGATGAATTAATAATGGCGCTGGAATTAATGCTTGAAAATACTGAATAATCATTTTATTTCCCATTTAACCTGAATAATAGACTATGTAATAAAGTGGAAAAAATTTGTTAGCTGGACGAAAAGGGGCCTTTTCCCATCATGAAGTGGAAAAAATAGCTTGTTAAATAAGTGACAAAAGATAGAAGCGAGAAGGATCATACACCTAAAAGCAGTTGTCCTTCATCTCCACCGTTCTCTCTCTTTCTATGTATATACATATGTATCATAAAATTATTAAAATGACAAAAAATGATCGTTAAATCCACTATAAACCATTGTTGCACCATAAACCATGGTAAATGTCAATCTACTATTTTTTTTTTTTTTTAACGATCTAGTTTAGATTTTAACCACGGCAATGTCCAGCACATGGTAACATTGAACTATCCTCTCTCTCTCTCTCTTTCTAGTGAGTGCATGGCATTCCTATGGTAGATTGTTGACATTCACCTCACCCTAAAAAAATTAAATTGACATCTTTATTACATAAAGTCAAGCAATAAATAAAAGCCTTGACAATATTTTCAATTAAGTTGGAGTACCTATTATTAGGATCATATAAGCAATCATATAAATACTTATTAATCACCAAGGCCCCTTGTCCCCCCCTTAGATTTTAAAAACTTACATAGTTACATGTAAATTTCAAAAGTTTTAGTTTATCGTATATAAAAAATTTGAAAAATATCCAATGATCTTGAAAGCTCACACGTGAGAATGCACCATTCCATCCATATTTGGCCCTAGGTAGATAGTTGCCTGGAATGCTGCCATACTTATTGTACATTTGTCTCGAGCACTTGATCATGTCGCTCAGGGTCTACTCGATGCACCCAGTCCACATGCAAAAATTAAAAGCAATAAGTTTTCTATCCACTTTGTTCTGAAATCAATTCAAGTAAGAAATAGGACCACCAAATCCCAGGTTATCGACTCGAGCAAATGTCGATAGGGTGAATTGCCTTGTAAAACCTTTCTTAAGGCTGCATTTGATGCATCGGCAAAAAGTAAATTTTTCGGAAAAATTCGTACGGGCGGGTGAAATTTCACCCACCTGATGCCATCAAACGAGGTGAAATTCACCCCGTTTTTTGCAAAAAGGAGCGGGTGGAATTCCACCAGCTCAAAAGTCCGAGGTCCGACCTCGGACTTTTCGAGCGGGTGAAATTCCACCCGCTCGACACCCTCCCCCGACGGACGAGACCCTCGCAGCTCCCCTTCTCACCCTCGCACCAGCACCAGTTCTCACCGCTCGACACCCTCCCCCGATGGACGAGACCCTCGCTGCTCGCCTTCTCACCTTCGCAGCTCCCCTTCTCACCCTCGCACCAGCACCAGTTCTCACCGTCCGACCAGCTTCTCACCGTCGCCTTCTGGAATCTGTGAGGATGACTTGCCGAAGGATCTAAGCGAAGGATCTAAGCGAAGGAGAATCGATTTGAGAGCCGTTTGGAGGACGATCGAGCCTTCTTTCGAGCATTCAGTAAAAACAGGCCTACCACAGCCAGTTTCAGTCCGAGCTTGAATCGAGGGGTCAATCGGCCATAACTTTTGGGGGTTTTGATACTGTTCGCTTTCCACCGAATCAAGCTGTCGATAAAAAGTGGAATCACATCAATCCATTCAGTATCGAGTGAGTTACGAGCTTGAGAAGTCGGGGTAGGTTCTGTCAAGCATTTCCGCCGACCAGTCCCTGTTTCCGGCAACTTTCCCGGCGATCCTACCGTCGGATCTTTACGATTCCGGTGCCACTCGATTCCCAACATCTTTGTGATCATCTCCACCAAGTTTGACGTCGATCGGACCGTAGATGACGTTTCTGGAGGCGACGGTCGGAATCTGGCGGGAATAGGCGGTGATCCCCACTGTTTCTCCGCCACAGGCGGCTGCAACCCAATCTTCGCTTAGAACATAGGGAATACGGCTTCACCGGGTGATTTATTAACTCTAGCTTGTCCCAAATTTGATTATCTATCGATTGGCATAGGTTTCGTGGTCTTGATTTGATTGTATTGAGGCGGAGTGGTGATTTGAAGACCCGTGGTTACTCTTCTGCGCGGTGGCGCTTTTCTGAAGAGGGCGTAAGACATACAGCAACTTGGGGGCTCAACGAGTGGGGCCTAGACATCTTGGATTGAGCCCAAAATTGGAGTGTCTACTCCTGGGGATGTTGGCTTGATTTCCACCAATTTTGGTGATTTTTTGAGGTGTCTATGAATTGTTATGATTTTTTGACTGAATGCCTCTCTGTCAGACCCGAAGCTGCTGTTGTGCATCAAACATCCAGGTTAAATTCTTCGAGTGCATCAAACGCACCCTTAAATCGGAAGAGAGTTAAATTTCACTCGGTGCATCAAACGCACCCTAAAGTTTTTCCCTTTAACAATCCAATGTGACACTATACTATTTTACTAATAATATCCTATTTCAAGTCCAGTCTAAAGCTGCTATTGCCGTTTGGAATCCACAAACTGTTTTAAGGCTCCGGGAAGAATCTATTTTGAAACCACAGTTCAGCGGCTTCAGCCCATGTAAGTGCTTTTTTCTTTTTCTTTTTGTTATATTTTCCCTTTTTCTCTATTTTATCCTTTTATCTTTCTTTTGGATAAAATATCTCCAGCCATTGGCTCGTTCCAACGGCCTGTTTTCAAGCAGTAGGAACTAGTCCAACATCTCGATTCTCTTTTCTTTAATTGTCATTCTTCGATAAATATTGTATTCATCCAGTAAATCTACTGCGACTTTTGATGCCAGTTCTGTAACGCTGTTTTGGAAAATACTTTTGAAAAAAAAAAATTATTAGTAAGTGGATGTAAATTGCAGATCAATCCTTAAATAACCGTCACTCGAAGGTCTTGGTCACGGTTTATGGGGGCAAGTTTATGATGCTTTTAATAATACCAGCGACATTTTTTGATTTTTTTGGCAATATATATATATATATATATATATATATATATATATATATATATATATATATATATATATATATATATATATATATATATATATATATATATAGAGAGAGAGAGAGAGAGAGAGAGAGAGAGAGAGAGAGAGAGAGAGAGAATCAGGGGCCATCCTTATCACATGAAAAGTTCCATTACTTAAGTTGGGTACAATTATTATATGAAAACTAAATGTTTCCTCTTACATAATGCGGCAACCCCTATTCTAGATCTAGCTACTACCCAAGTACCCATTCTTCTGCTTTCACCCCGTCACCAAAATTGCTTCTCAAACTTCTGCTTGGACTCGGTTTTAGAAGTTGCATCTTCTACTTCCGTTGTGACTCCGTCATGGACTTTCGTCGCCGCTCGATCACAAGGGCGAGCACGAGGACGAGGGGCTTGCAGGCGGATTCTGAGGCGGATCCTCGCAAACAAATTCTAACTTGCATCCTACGAGCTCCACCTGTTCATTGTATAATTCCAAGCAACAATATTAGTTAAACAGAGATTGAACAAATAGCGAAAACCAATCTTTGATCTATTCGTTCATTCGTTTTCAGCCAGCAAATGATATGCCGTGAAGAATTCAACATTGATTTTCAAGAAATTTACGATGTGATGAGACGTAAATTCATGACATGCAAATACGATCTGTATGACTATATACGCATTTATGCACATAGAAAATATGTTAACACACACACAAGGACAGCATGGGCAGCAAATATGGATGTGTTTTGGTGCTCACTGGCTCGTTTTCTGCGTTTTCTTCAGGACAGTATTCAGTAGCAAACCAGCAAGTCGGAGTTCCAGGTTGCCCCAGAAAGAATTGGAACGTCGCCTTGGTTCCAAGTACTTCATTTCTATTGGGGTGCATCATCGTTTCAGTTTCACCACATTGTCTCCAGGACCCCTCCACGTTACTTCTTGCTTGTGTTTTCTTTGTCAAGAAGGTGGGAGCCATGTTAGCGGCAGTAGTTTCTGTAAAAAATGCCAAAAAAAGAGCAAATGCAA
Organism: Nymphaea thermarum; assembly: GCA_011799765.1. Taxonomy (NCBI): domain Eukaryota; kingdom Viridiplantae; phylum Streptophyta; class Magnoliopsida; order Nymphaeales; family Nymphaeaceae; genus Nymphaea; species Nymphaea thermarum. The sequence continues at coordinate 741,200 of JAANDH010000123.1, forward strand.
CGTTAGCGACAAACTCTAAAATGCTTATAAAATCTATGTCATGAAAATTTATATGAGGAAAAGTTTTTTTTTTTTTTTAGCCATTTGTAACGCCTGGGGATTGTCTCTAAGCTGAGATTTGGCGGGTGTTTGGCTGTAGTAAAGGGTTGTTACTGTTTTATGAATCTACCCCAAAATTTGTTGCAGATTTAATAGAACTGACAAAATATTTTACGAGTCTGTCTTAATTTTGAACATAGATTCATCAAACAACAACTTGTTCATGTTGCCAAACAGCCACTTGTGGATCATTTGGTATCATAAAACTTCAAGGCTTGTACCCTCCCTCTTAGAGATCATGCTTGTTTTCTCCACTTTATCCAATATGTTGATCTCTACGAGACTAGAGCGGTTGATTGATCTTCTATTAACCATTGGCTCAACCAGCTATACTAAATGTCTTTTAATTCAATTCTTTATACAATTTTTTTTTTCATTCCCCTGAACATTGCACCGACCCCTAAGAAAAAAAATCTTATCCAATAAATTTTCTTTTTCTTGGCACCAGTAGTTGTAAAAGTGGGTTGGATTCCGCATGAACCTTTGTTTGGTAGATGTAAAGCTGGACCAACAAAAAACACTTTCAAATTAACTATTTGGTGAAACAGGGCGTCCAACTCTCAAACTGCGATTAAAAGCATGGAAATGTGTAAGGTTGTCAATGGATCTGGTTCGAATCGGATGTACTATTAACCGTATCCATTTTCTTGGATATTCACATATGCGGATTTGAATATGAACAAAGAAAAGTTATCAATCTGAATCTGAAATCTAATTTACAATTTGAGTACGATTTAATTCATATCTGAATCTGAATTTTGAATCAAACCAAGCCCATTTTCAAAATGTAAGAGCATTGGATCTAAAATATTTATTTAAAGGTAAATCCACTTGAATCTGAATCCCATCTAACATTTATGCATATCTGAATCTGAGACCCATTGGATGTCATTTATTATCATCGGAATTTGATCCAATTTCTTAATCAGATATTAATTTTTTTTTTTTGCACAATCCAACTTCTTCAGAATTATTCGGTTGGATATCAAATCAAAATCGAATATATTGACATGCCTAGGAATGAGAGAGACAGGAGAGGCTGCACCTACGATATAATTGTAAAACAGTGAAACCGTATACATCGGCCACTGGAAAATTAAGCTCCGGAGTAGGCTCATCAGGTCTCTTTTTATTCTTTGGGAGCGACTGCAAGTACTCCATGAGCGTTCTCTCTTGAACATCCATGGTTAAAAACCAACGCAACCTCTTGGCTTTGGAGCTTCCACCCTGAGCGCCTATTTATACTTAGAAAAGAAGAAGGGATGTATTTTTTTTTTTTTGGGGTTAATTTCATCCATATACGCGGCGGATATTTCCTTCGATTACCCAAGCAAATCTAATTTGATTTAATGCTTGACATTGCAATTCACCACATAGAACCTAATTTTTTGCTTTGGATTTCCCCAAACAAATTAACTAATCTTTCCTATCCATATATATCCATTAATAAAAAACTTGTAGATGTTATCAATCTTTTTTATCCATATATAAATATTATGAAATAATTTACACACTATGATCTTGTAAGTCGTCGAAATAAGGTCGTCAAAATAAAAATTCTGAGCGGCCTCCGAAGGAATATCATAAGTAGCTTATAAAACATAAAATTCTGAATACGAGAGAGATTTTGTAAAGACAAAACATAGGCAGCGTTTGGATGGCACATTAAAAAAATAATTCTTTAGAAAACTTGGTTTTGTGAAATTAATTTTTTTAATGTTTTACAAAAAAAAGTAGTTTTTATGTTTGGGTTGACAGCGAAACTTAATTTGGGTGTTTGTTATTTCAAAACCTAATTATGAAAAAAACGTTTCCAGAAAACCAATTTCTCCGCAATTTCAGTTTTCTAGCTAGGGATGTCTATGGATTGGATTAGAATTGAATATACCCTTAACGATAACCCATTTTTTGATATTTACATGTTCAAATTCGAATGCAAACAAGGAAAGGTTATATCTGAATCTGATTTAACAATCCAAATCTGGTTTTTACACTCATATCCAAATCTGCATCCGAATTTTTGAATCGAATATGTCCAATTCCAAAATGTAAGAGAATTGGATATAGGATATACATTTAAAACTAAATCCAATCTGATCTGAACAAAATCAGATGCTTGAATTTTTTTCTACATCCTATCTTTTTGAAACAAAATGGGATATATTGACATATCTATTTAAGGCCACCCAAATAAACTTCGTTAATGAAGATTGACTTGGTTGATTTAATTACAAATATATAACTTTGTATTGTCTACGTAAATGTTATGTTGATGTTATTTATTACCGATCGCCTTAATTGCATTTGTTCATTAAGATTAATTCAATTGATTTGATTACAAACATATAACTTAGCATTGTCTACTTACATGTTATGTTAATGTTGTTTATCTTCATTCTTAGACAAATTCGTTAATGAATATTGATATGATTCATTTGCATCCAAGCATTTGCTTTGGTATTGTCTACTTCAATGTTATGATGTCTATCATCATGATTGACAGTTTTGAACATGTTCATTAATAAAAATTGATCAATGAAGCAAATATGGAATTGGATGGTGCAATTTTGAATTGGGACCTATTGTCGTGGTTCACTTATATTGCTTGTACAACGGAGGGGCCTTTTCCCATCATCTAGTGGAAAAAATAGCTTGTTAAATAAGTGATAAAAGATAGCAGCGAGAAGGATCATACTTCTAGGTTTATGTTAGCCTTTACATACACCTAAAAGCATTTGTCCTTCATCTCCCCCAGTTCTCTCTTTCTATATATATACATATATATCGTAAAATTATTAAAATGATAAAAAATTATCGTTAAATCCACTATAAACGATTGTTGCACCATAAACCATGGTAAATGTCAATTAGTAATTTTTTTTAACGATCTAGTTTAAATTTTAACCAGCAATGTCCAGCATATGGTAACTAAACCTGGGCACCGGGCCGGGCCGCTACCAGGTACCCGGTACCGGGCCCTGGTCCGGGTCTTAAATTTTTCAACCGGGCGGCCCGGCCGTTGTGCCTGGCCCAGCCCGACAGCATAACGGGCTGGGTCCGAGTTATTAATTCAGCCCGTTGGGACCCATTCGGCCCGTTATAAAGTATCCATAAATTTTTTTCAAACTAAAAAAAATACTAGGCATCACACATTTGTTAGGGTTTCGTTTGGTTGGAAAGAGAGAGAGCCGAGCCACCGTCGCCGCACCGCCGCTGGTCCTCCACAGCCACCGTCGACCTATGGTCCACCACCCAGTTTCTTCTCCAGCACGGGGTTGGTCTGCTTCTTCTGTTTCTCCGGAACCAGGAACGACCAGAGTGACCAGCGCCTGCGCGACGGAGCCGATGCTACCACTGGCAGACTGATGCTTCAGCAGGTCCAGGGAGGAAGAGAAAGAGGAGGAGGACGAGGAGGTGGAGGGAATCTCGGACGAAGTGCGGAGGAGGAGGAGCATTTGCAAGGGCGGACGGCGGCGCAGTCGGGGCAGAGTAGCCTGAGGTGGTGGCTCAGGCAAAAGGGGCAGACGCTCGTCAGCGTCTGGAACCGATGCTTCCAGGAACTCTTCTCAAAGGGCTCCATCTTTCCATCGCCTAAAAACAGCAGCAACAAGAGTCTTTTCCGGCCACCTGGAAGCCTGGCCGGTTTTTCTCGTTGGCTTCACCGCTTACTATTTTCGAGAGTTTTAGTTTGATTGCAGATGGGCTGGGCCGGGCTGGGCCTCGGGCTGGGTAGGCACCTGGCCCGGCCTGTTAATAAATGGACCGGGTAACGGGCCGGTCAGATCCGGCTCGTTTTTTTTAACACGAATCCAAACCGGGCCGGCCTGGCCCGACCGATGTCCAGTCCTAATGGTAACATTAAACTATTCTCTCTCTCTCTCTCTTTCTAGTGAGTGCAAGGTATTCCTATGGTAGATTGTTGACATTCACCTCACCCTAAAAAAATTAAATTGACATCTTCTTTATTACATAAAGTCTAGCAATAAAAGCCTTGACAATATTTTCAATTAAATACTAAAAAAATTAATGTTCTGGTCAACAAGAGCCTTGGTGAAGATTCGCTGCAAGCAAGCAGGGCGAGACCCAATCAAAGAACAGCTGAATGGTTTTCCGAAGAAATTCTTCGAGAAGAAAATAATAGGCTTTTTCTTTGTTTAATTGAAAAAAGTGGTCGCCGGTTCTTTCATTAAAAATGTGATTATAGCTGGACTTGTAGATCGGAGTTTTATTGCATCATTTATAAGAATTGCCACATTTTGTAAAAACCTACTCCTTGTACATTTGGCTATAGCATGACTATTCAGCTTTTGCTGAGGATAATGAAACTTTGTTTAGATTCTTCCATGTCTAGGATATTAGAGATTAATCACCCCAAGAAACATAAAAAAACTAGCAAGTGGAGTACCTATTCTAAGGATCATATAAGCGATCATATAAGTACCTATTAATCACCCAGGCACCTTGTCCCCTCCTTAGATTTTAAAAATTTATATGTAAATTTCAAAAATTTTAATTTAACCTATATAAAAAATTTGAAAAATATCCAATGATCTTGAAAGCTGACACGTGAGAATGCACCATTCCATCCATATTTGGCGCTAGGTAGATAGTTGTATGGAATGCTGCCATACTTATTGTACATTTGTCTCGAGCACTTGATCCTGTCGCTCAGGGTCTACTCGATGCACCCAGTCCACATGCAAAAATTAAAAGCAATAAGTTTTCAATCCACTTCGTTCCGAAATCAGAAATAGGACCACCAAATCCCAGGTTATCGACTCGAGCAAATGTCGATAGGGTGAATCGAATGTGACACTATACTATTTTACTAATAATACTCTATTTCAAGTCCAGTCAAAAGCCGCTATTGCCGTTCGAAATCCACAAACTGTTTTACAACTGGGAAGAATCTATTTTGAAACCATAGTTCAGGCCATGTAAGTGCTTTTTTCTTTTTTTTTTTTGTTATATTTTCCCTTTTTCACTATTTTATCCTTTTATCTTTCTTTTGCATAAAATATCTCCAGCCAATTGGCTCGTTCCAACGGCCTGTTTTCAAGCAGTAGGAACTAGTCCAACATCTCGATTCTCTTTTCTTTACCTGTCTTTCTTCGATAAATATTGTATTCATCCAGTAAATCTACTGCGACTTTTGAGGCCAGTTCTGTAACGCTGTTTTGGAGAATGCTTTGGAAAAAAAAATTTATTAGTAAATGGATGTAAATTGCAGATCAATCCTTAAATAACCATCACTCGAAGGGTCTTGATCTACTGTGTATGTAGACACACAAAAAGAATCAGGGGCCATCCTTATCACATGAAAAGTTCCATTACTTAAGTTGGGTACAATTATTATATGAAAACTAAATGTTTTCTCTTACATAATGCCGCAACCCCTATCCTAGATCTAGCTACTACCCGTTCTTCTGCTTTCACCCGCTCACAAAAATTGCTTCTTAAACTTCTGCTTGGACTCGGTTTTAGAAGTTGCATCTTTTACTTCCGTTGTGACTCCGTCATGGACTTTCGTCGCCGCTCGAGCACGAGGGCGAGGTCCAGGTCGAGGACGAGGACGAGGACGAGGGGCTTGCAGGCGGATTCCGAGGCGGATCCTCGCAAACAAATTCTAACTTGCACCCTACGAGCTCCACCTGTTCATTGTATAATTCCAAGCAACAATATTAGTTAAACAGAGTTTGAACAAACAGCGAAAACCAATCTTTGATCTATTCGTTTATTCGTTTTCAACCAGCAAATGATATGCCGTGAAGAATTCAACAATGATTTTCAAGAAATTTATGATGTGATGAGAGGTAGATAAGAGGGTCCACTATGCGAATCATAACAGGCAAATACGATCTGTATGACTGTACATGCATTTATGCACATATAAAATATGTAAACACACACACAAGGACAGTAGGGGCTGCAAATATGGATGTGTTTTGGTGCTCACTGGCTCGTTTTCTGCGTTTTCTTCAGGACAATATTCAGTAGCAAACCAGCAAGTCGGCCTTCCAGGTTGCCCCAGAAAGAATTGGAACGTCGCCTTGGTTCCAAGTAGTACATTTCTGTTGGGGTGCATCATTGTTTCAGTTTCACCACATTGTCTCCAGGACCCCTCCACGTTACTTCTTGCTTGTGTTTTCTTTGTCAAGAAGGTGGAAGCCTTGTTAGCGAAAGTAGTTTCTGTAAAAAATGCCAAAAGAAGAGCAAATGCAACGTTAGCGACAAACTCTAAAATGCTTATAAAATCTATGTCATGAAAATTTATTTGAGGAAAAGTTTTTTTTTTTAACCATTTGTAACTCGTGGAGATTGCGTGTGTTTGGCTGTATTAAAGGGTTTTTATTGTTCTATGAATCTACCTTAATATTTGTAGCAGATTTAATAGAAATTTAATAGAACATTGTGTGACAATGTTTTATGAGTCTGTCTTAATTTTCAATATAGATTCATCAAACAGCAAGTTGTTCATGTTTGTTCATGTTGCTAAACTTCAAAACTATAAAGCTAGTAGCCTCACTCTTGGAGATCATTCTTGTTTTGACGACTTTATTCAATATGTTGATGTCTACGATGCTAGAGCGGTTGATTGGTCTTCTACTAACCATTGGCTCGACCAGCTATACTAAATCCCTTTTACTTCAACTCTTTATATAATTTCTTTTTTTTTTTTTTTAATTTCTTCAACATTGTACCGACCCCCAAGAAAAAAAATCTTAGCTCTGCCCTTGCGGACATGGCACCACCAGTAGTTGTAAAAGTGGGTTGGATTCCACATGAACCTTTGGTAGATCTAAAGCTGGACCAACAAAAAACACTTTCCCATTAACTATTTGGTGAAAAAGGGCATAGAACTCTCATACTGCGATTAAAAGCATGAAGTGAGTAGGTTTGTCAATGGATCTGGTTCAAATTGGATGTACTATTAACCATATCCATTTTTTTGGATATTCACATATTCAGATTTGAATACGAATAAAGAAAAGTTATAAATCTGAATCTGAAATCTAGTTTACAATTTGAGTCCGATTTTATTCATATCTGAATCCGAATCTGAATTTTGAATCAAATCGAGCCCATTTTCAAATGTAAGAGCATGAGATCTAAAATATTTATTTAAAGGAAAATCCATTAGAATCTGAATCCCATCGATTTATGCATATCTGAATCGGAATTTGAGAGCCATTGGATGCCATTTATTATGATCCAAATGCAATCCAATTTCTTAATATAAAATCAAAATCGAATATATTGACATGCCTACAAATCAGAGAGACAGGAGAGGCTGCACCTACGATATAATTGTAAAGCAGTGAAACCGTATACATCGGCCACCGGAAAATTAAGCTCCGGAGTAGGCTCATCAGGTCTCTTTTTATTCTTTGGGAGCGACTGCAAGTACTCCATGAGCGTTCTCTCTTGAACATCCATGGTTAAAAACCAACGCAACCTCTTGGCTTTGGAGCTTCCACCCTGAGCGCCTATTTATACTTAGAAAAGAAGAAGGGATGTATTTTTTTTTTTTGGGGTTAATTTCATCCATATACGCGGCGGATATTTCCTTCGATTACCCAAGCAAATCTAATTTGATTTAATGCTTGACATTGCAATTCACCACATAGAACCTAATTTTTTGCTTTGGATTTCCCCAAACAAATTAACTAATCTTTCCTATCCATATATATCCATTAATAAAAAACTTGTAGATGTTAACAATCTTTTTTATCCATATATAAATATTATGAAATAATTTACACACTATGATCTTGTAAGTCGTCAAAATAAGGTCGTCAGAATAAAAATTCTGAGCGGCCTCCGAAGGAATATCATAAGTAGCTTATAAAACATAAAATTCTGAATACGAGAGAGATTTTGTAAAGACAAAACATAGACAGCGTTTGGATGGCACATTCAAAAACTAATTCTTTAGAAAACTTGGTTTTGTGAAAATAATTTTTTAATGTTTTACAAAAAAAAAAAGTAGTTTTTATGTTTGGGTTGACAGCGAAACTTAATTTGGGTGTTTGTTATTTCAAAACCTAATTATGAAAACAACGTCTCGAGAAAACCAATTTCTCCGAAATTTCAGTTTTCTAGCTAGGGATGTCTATGGATTTGATTTGAATCGAATATACCCTTAACGATAACCCCTTTTTTGATATTTACATGTTCAAATTCGAATGCAAACAAAGAAAGGTTATATCTGAATCTGATTTACACTCATGTCCAATTCCAAAATGTAAGAGAATTGGATATAGGATATACATTTAAAACTAAATCCAATCTGATCTGAACAAAATCAGATGCTTGAATTTTTTCTACATCCTATCTTTTTGAAACAAAATGGGATATATTGACATCCCTATTTAAGACCACCCAAATAAACTTCGTTAATGAAGATTGATTTGGTTGATTTAATTACAAATATATAACTTTGTATTGTCTATGTAAATATTATGTTGATGTTATTTATTACCGATCGCCTTAATCGCATTTGTTCATTAAGATTAATTCAATTGATTTGATTACAAACATATAACTTAGCATTGTCTACTTCCGTGTTATGTTAATGTTGTTTATCTTCAATCTTCTTAGACAAATTTGTTAATTAATATTGATATGATTCATTTGCATCCAAGCATTTGCTTCGGTATTGTCTACTTCAATGTTATGCGGATGCTATTTATCATTGATGGTTTTGAACATGTTCATTAATAAAGATCAATGAAGCAAATATGGAATTGGATCAGGCTGAAAGGTGCAATTTTGAATTGGCGCAAGAACATCTGGACCTATTCCCAGAGTGTCGTGGATCACTTACATTGCTTGTACAACAGAGGCTAGATTTCAAAGATTCGGAGTTGCACTTGCTTCCAAACAGTTGTCTCTTGGTTTAGAGTTGGCAGAATTCCCTCAAGGGATTCGTTATAGAAATGCAATGGTAGTCCAAGAAAAAATAATGTTGCAGAAAATTGAATCTTTCTGTCAACAGCAGGTTTGTGTTGGCCAACAAATTACTTGTTTGTGATGAATATCTTTCTGTAGATGTCATCAGACTACTGACTGGTTGAGGCGTGGCCTCTGCTGCATTGGCTAAATTTTGTTTCCTCTTGAACGAAGGTGTACATAACTATTCATTTATCCTTTCCTCTTTTGTTTGGTGATCAATATATATGCGGGCAACTTCTAGTAGGCTTGCATTAAAAAAAAAAAAATCAGGTAAATTAGATTAATCTTTTAATGCATATATATCTCTCAAAAATCTTTTGAAATCATTTACACACTAGATCTTGTATGGTCAACCATACATAGGGAAATCGTCATTTTTTATGCGGAAGATGTATATGAAAGAGGTCTGCTAATAAATTGTCCTGATGCATCAGTAGGAAAATAAGCATTGTTTTCTTTGGGTAAGTGTGAGCAATTACGCATACCATGTTGTGCATTGTGATATGTATGTATGTCATGCATATACTCACATGTTCTCGCACAAAACCCTTGGTTGGTGCAAAGGAAACATAAAATGGAATACCTATTATTAGGAACATATAAGCAATCATTTTGAAGTTGAAAGATGAAGAAAAAAATGGGTGCTTGCAGGCGCCTTGTCCCCTCTCCCTTATATTTTAAAAACTTACATGTAAATTTCAAAAATTTTAGTTTAACTTATATAGACAATTTGAAAAATATCCAATGATCTTGAAAGCTCACACGTGAGAATGCACCATTCCATCCATATTTGGTCCTAGATAGATAGTTGCCTGGAATGCTGTCATACTTATTGTACATCTTCACAGAAACCCAAAATTGTCTCAGGCACTTATCCTGTCGCTCAAGGTCTACTCGATGCACCCAGTCCACATGCAAAAGTTAAAAGCAATAAGTTTTCAATCCACTTCGTTCTGAAATCTATTCAAGTAAGAAATAGGACCATCAAATCCCAGGTTATTGGCTCTAGCGAATGTCGATAGGTTGAATTGCCTTGTAAAACCTTTCTTGAAGTTTTTCCCTTTAGCAATCCGAATGTGACACTATACTATTTTACTAACAATATTCTATTTCAAGTCCAGTCAAAATATTGAAACCATAGTTCAGCCCATGTAAGTATTTTTTTTTTCTTTTTTTTTTATATTTTCCTTTTTTCTCTATTTTATCCTTTTTATCTTTCTTTTGGATAAAATATCTCCAGCCATTGGCTCGTTCCGACGGCCTGTTTTCAAGCAGTAGGAACTTGTCCAACGCCCAGATTCTCTTTTCTTTAATTGTCTTTCTTCGATAAATATTGTATTCATCTAGTAAATCTACTGTGACTTTTGAAGCCAGTTCTGTAACGCTGTTTTGGGGAATACTTTTGAAAAAAAAAAATATTAGTAAATGGATGTAAATTGCAGATCAATCCTTAAATAACCGTCACTCGAATGGTCTTGGTGACGGTTTATGGGGCAAGTTTATGATGCTTTTAATAATACCAGCGACAGTTTTTGAGCTTTTTGGCTATCCAATATATATATATATATATATATATATATATATATATATATATAAAGAGAGAGAACCGATAAAATGGAAATATATAACAAAATTTGAAGACATGAAGTTCCCTAACTACAAGAACAAACGAGAGAGAGAAAGAGCGAGAGAGACACACGCACACACACAAAAAGAATCAGGGGCCATACTTTATCACATGAAAAGTTCCATTGTTTAAGTTGGGTACAATTATTATATGAAAACTAAATGTTTCCTCTTACATAATGCAGAAACCCCTATTCTAGATCTAGCTACTACCCATTCTTCTGCTTTCACCCAGTCACCCAAATTGCTTCTCAAACTTCTGCTTGGACTCGGTTTTAGAAGTTGCGTCTTTTACTTCCGTTGTGACTCCGTCACTGACTTTCGTCGTCGCTCGAGCACAAGGGCGAGTACGAGGGCGAGGTCCAGGTCGAGGACGAGGTGCTTGCAGGCGGATTGTAAGGCGACTCATCGCTAACCAATTCTAACTTGCACCCTACGAGCTCCACCTGTTCATTGTATAATTCCAAGCAACAATATTAGTTAAACAGAGTTTGAATAAAGAGCGAAAACCAATCTTTGATCTATTCGTTAGTTCGTTTTCAATCAGCAAATGGTATATGCCATGAAGAATTCAACAATGGTTTCTAAAAAATTTATGATGTGATGAGACGTAGATAAGAGGGTCCGCTACGCGAATCATAACATGCAAATACGATCTGTATGACTATATAGGCATTTATGCACATAGAAAATATGTAAACACACAAACAAGGAAAGTATGGGCAGCAAATATGGATGTGTTTTGGTGCTCACTGGCTCGTTTTGTGCGTTTTCTTCGGGACAATATTCAGTAACAAACCAGCAACTCGGAGTTCCAGGTTGCCCCAGAAAGAATCGGAACGTCGCCTTGGTTCCAAGTACTTCATTTCTATTGGGGTGCATCATTGTTTCAGTTTCACCACATTGTCTCCAGGACCCCTCCGCGTTACTTCTTGCTTCTGTTTTCTTTGTCAAGAAGGTGGGAACCTTGTTATCGACAGTACTTTCTGTAAAAAAATGCCAAAAAATGAGCAAATGCAACGTTAGCGACAAACTCTAAAATCCATATAAAATCTATGTCATGAAAATTTATATGAGGAATGTTTTTTTTTTTTTTTAAACCATTTGTAACTCGTGGAGATTGTCTCTAAGCTGAGATTTAGCGTGTGTTTGGCTGTATTAAAGGGTTGTTACTGTTCTATGAATATACCTTAACAGATCTAATAGAACATTGTGTGATAATATTTATTAGTCTGTCTTAATTTTTTAATTTTCAATATAGATTCATAACATGTTCATGTTGCCAAACTTCAAAACTAGTACCCTCTTAGAGATCATGCTTGTTTTGACGATTTTATTCAATATGTTGATGTCTACGAAAGTAGAGCCCTTGCAGACATGGCATCCGTAGTTGTAAAAGTGGGTTGGATTCCACATGAACCTTTGGTAGATCTAAAGCTGGACCAACCAAAAAAACTTTCAGATTAACTATTTGGTGAAAAAAAGGCGTAGAACTCTCATACAGCGATTAAAAGCATTGAAATTAGTAGGGTTGTCAATGTATCTGGTTCGAATCAGATGTACTATTAACTATATCCATTTTTTTGGATGTTCACATATTCGGATTTGAATAGGAACAAAGAAAAGTTATAAATTTGAATCTGAAATCTAATTTATAATTTGAGTCCGATTTAACTCATATCTGAATCCGAATCTGAATTTTGAATCAAACCAAGTCCATTTTCAAAATGTAAGAGCATGGGATCTAAAATATTTATTTAAAGGTAAACCCATTTGAATCTGAATCCCATCCAACATTTATGCATATCTGAATCCGAATCTGAGACCCATTGGATGCCATTTATTATCATCCGAATTCGATCCAATTTCTTAATCAGATTTTGTTTTTTTTTTTGCACATGCAACCATAATTTTTTTTTTTTGCACATCCAACTGTTTCAGAATTATCTGATTGGATATCAGATCAAAATCGAATATATTGACATGCCTACAAATGAGAGAGACCGGAGAGGCAGCACCTACCATATAATTGTACAGCAGTGAAACCGTATACATCAGCCACTGGGAAATCCAGCTCAGATGTAGGCTCATTTGGTTTTTTTTTATTCTTTGAGAGCGACTTCAAGTACTCCATCAACGTTCTCTCTTGAACATCCATGGTTAAAAACCAACGCAACCTCTTGGCTTTGGAGCTTCCACCCTCAACGCCTATTTGTACTTAGAAATGAAGAAGGGTTGTATTTTTTTTTTAGTGTTAATTGCTTTTCATATACGCGGCCGGTATTTCCTTCGATAACCCAAGCAAATCTAATTTGATTTAATGCTTGACATTGCAATCCACCACATAGAACCTAATTTTTTTCTTTGGATTTCCCCAAACAAATTAACTAATCTTTCCTATCCATATATATCCATTAATAAAAATCTTGTAGATGTTCTCAATCTTTTTTATCCATATATGAAATATTATGAAATAGTTTACACACTATGAGCTTGTAAGGTCGTCAAAATAAAAATTCTGAGCGGCCTCCGAAGGAATATCTTAGCTAGCTTATAAAACATCAAATTCTGAATCAGAGAAGGATTTTGTAAAGACAAGACATAGGCAGCGTTTGGATGGCACATTCAAAAACTAATTCTTAGAAAACTTGGTTTTGTGAAAATAATTTTTTTAATGTGTTACAAAAAAAAAAAGTAGTTTTTATGTTTGGGTTGACAGCAAAACTTAATTTGGGTGTTTGTTATTTCAAATCCTAATTATGAAAACAATGTTTAGAGAAAACCAATTTCATGTTTTACGTTTCATATGGAGCTGTGTAGTTGTGCCACCACCCGCTGGCTCTCATTTGGGGTTGTGGAGAACAGACGTGTGATTTGACAGCCATTGCTGCATTAAGATCACTTCCAACTGCGCTTTTCCTCATTTAGCTGTCAGCCACAAAGAAGTTAAGGTCCGCGGCCCTAGACTGAACTCGACGCATTCACCTCGAATTAATTGGTTCACAATCATGTATTCATCCATCATTTCTACCTGAGCTTGCTAGAATCCTCTTTAATCTGATCCTGAAGTTAATAAGCTACAATCATGGTAAAGTTTCTTAAAAAGCATGATTTTATACCGAGACATTCAGTGGCTTAAAGTACTGACATCGCCAAAAAAACATTTATTTCGAAAATATTGCACTTTTATTTTCACTGAGAGTGACAGTTTTCATAAATAAATTGGTGTAAAGGAGTCTGACAGTTTTGTGTCATATCCTGTTGCCTAAGAAACAAAGGCATTGCAATTGTCAAATTATGGATTTCCTGTTGTCGAGATTTCTTTTTCTTGGGAAAAAATTGTTATGGCTGATATGATCTCTCTTTGCCAAGTCTAAATGGATAGAATAATGGGAAACTACCATTGGGTAGCTGCTGGCTTGTACAGATGCTGAACTTGGGGTTAGCTGTCATTCGAAGAATAAAGATTATTTTCCCAGCTGAATAAATTTCCAATTTTTCAGTACATATTCATTGTTTCAAGTTGTTCCATTTGAGGTCATCGTTATCTGATTCCCTTGATAAGAGAAGCTTTATTGATCAGCTGGCCACTACAATAGCTCACCATTAACAGGGTTTAGCAAGCTAAATGAGGAAAAGCGCAGTTGGAAGTGATCTTAATGCAGCAATGGCTGTCAAATCACACGTCTGTTCTCCACAACCCCAAATGAGAGCCAGCGGGTGGTGGCACAACTTCACAGCTCCATATGCACAACTTTTCGTGTTTTAAATCCAGCCCCCTTTTATATTTGGTGTCAGAGCCTAATACCTTCTTGGTGTTGCAAGTATGTTATGTTTTTAATAATAGTTTTTATGTGTGTTTGAAGGTTTCTTGAGTGTTTTACTTATAAGCTGAACGCGAAAGTCTCTTCCCCGGAAGCATGTATCTTTGCATACAACTGCATAATTTGGTGTTATGAATCTTTGTGTTTTATGTTGGAAGTTCTGACCCTAGCCAAGATCTATGCGTAGGAACCATGCCTTATAAGGAAGAACCTGTTGTAACATGTTTATGTAATATCTGCGTAGAAACCATGTCTTATAAAAGCCCTTCTTGTCACTCTAGCCCCCATACTGGATCGGATAACCACGTTGCAATGCTAAGATTATGGATCTCTACTGATTGGATTCAAAATGGATATTACCCTTTACCATATTTGATTTATCAAATATCTGCATATTCGGATTCAAATGCCAACTAACGATTGCCTTATACCATACGAGTCGCCAATTTTTAAAATCATAATTTAAATATGATTTGAATTCCGATACAAGACTGCAGGGATTAATGTCCCTTACCCTTTTATTTCTCAAAAGGATAAAAGAATATTGGATACAATAACACAAAAGAATAAAAATCTAATTTGAATTCATAACTTAAGATGTCAGTTTTCTTTTATCTAATTCAACTACGAGTGACCATCTAATAGAAAATCCGAAGAAATAATGCACATATTGTGCATCTAAATATCACCTAGAAAAAGAAAAAAAACACACTTAGCAACAGAAAATATCTCATTATTGACATTTAACCCCTCTCAAACAAGTGGAGTACTTATAACTCGAACTTGACTCATTTAATATTTCAAATATAAATTTAAACTAGGTTTGACTCATTCATATACAAATCGAGCTCGAGCGAGCTTTTATGAGCGAGTTTGAGTCAGCCCTGCATGCTGGTCGGATGGGGGGAGGTGTAATTTCTTCAAAACCTGATGAAAACAACATTTTGAGAAAACTAATTTTTGTGAAAACTCTGTTTGAAGAGACCCAAATAATGATAGTAAATTTTTACAAAACTCTTTTTTGGGTGTGCAATCAGCCCATAGAGTTTCCATTAGACTAATGATAGTAAATTTTTATAAGCAAATTGGAGTTAGACAAACCCTTATAGAGAATACTAAGATTATGTATGTCACCTGATTGGATTCAAAATGCATATACCCTTTACCATATTTGATTGATCAAATGTCTGCGTATGCTAATTCAAATACGAATTAAGGAATGTCTTATACCATATTAGTGCCCAATTTTTTACATACGTAATTGAAAGCTAATTTTAATCATAACGGAATCCAAACTGCTTCATAATATGTTCCAACATTGACTTCCAAAACCAATTGATATTAGACAAAGGAAACTTTAAGTGGCTATGTTAATGATTATTGGTTGATTAGATATGTATCTAAAACAAAATCCAGATCTTACCGAATGCCATTCATTAAACACAATGCGAAGCATCTTCCAAGATTGAAGCTGCGTTAAGAGTTGCCCTATAAATTCGGCTGCCTAATTTTGTAAGTCTACAAGCGGAATTGCTTGGGGTTCATGGTCAGGGGCGAAGCCAAGGTAAGGCACGCTTGGGCGTTAGTGATGGATTACGGTGCACACGGATAGTTTATGTTGCCTTTAATAATACTAGCGACATATTTTACATTTTTTGGCTATCCAGCACACACACACACATATATATATACACAAACGATTCAAAAGCAAGGTTGATCACATGAAAAGCTCCACTACTTTGGTTGAGTACATCTATTGTGACAGAAACAAACTTTCCCTGGTACAAAATGCTGCATGAAGAGTTCCACTGCTTAGGTTGAGTACATTTATCATAACAGAAAAAAACTTTCCCTCTTACATAAATGCTGCAACCACTGTTCTAGATAGAGATCTAGTACTCATTCTTGAACTTTTTCCTTCCCCTTGTTTTTGGACCCCTTTTTAGCGCTTGAGTTGCCGCCCGAAGCGTCAGTCGTCCGCTCGATCGGCTCATATTCTGGGACACATGTTACATACTCCACCTGTTCATTGTAGAATTCGCAGCAACAATACTCCGTCAGTAGAGTTTGAACAAATACAGAAAACCAATCTTCGTTCTAAATCGTTTATTCCTTTCTAGAAATGGAAAAATGAAGGTGGTGCTAGAAAATTTTTGTTCTAATTAAAAAAAAAAAAGAACTAACATCATACAAATTCATAGTAAATGATATTTGAGGGTCACAATATACTGATAAGTAAATCATTAATGTGTGCTGAAATATATAAGCAGGTAAATAGTTGGGGCCAAAGAATACGTAATTACATGAATTTAATGGGAGAGTACGGGTTACTACCCACACAAGCCCAAATGCATGTATAAACGTGTGAAAGATTGCATTAAGTGGTCGTTTGATAGTAACACATTGCAAAAAATAGGGCAGATTCAAGAAATCCTTGTTAAGTGTTCTCTGAACCTTCTTTTTTTTTGGGGGGCAGATTCATAAACCAATGTTATTATTGTAAAACAACAGTAACAGTAATGTTTAGGCAGAAGTGAATGAAGACACTCAAATGCCTTCTTCTATTTACCTATGGTCTACCTGCAGATTTACTATTAGGGATTTCAACGGATCGGATTTGAATCGTGTATACTGTTAACTTTATCCACTTTTTTAGATATTCACATCTTCATATTCAAATACAAACAAAGAAAAGTCATCTAAAACCAATTTTCATAATTTGATGCAAATCTGATTTTTACATTAATATCCAAACCCGAATCCGAATTTTGAGTCGAATCTGACCGATTTTCTAAATGTAAGAGAATTGGATATATGCTATTTATTTAAAAACAAATATGGTGTGAATCCAAATCCGATCGCATGTTTATGCATATCTAAATCTGATATCTGATGTCATTTTTCAAATTAGAATCTTATCTGATTTCTTAATTGGAGGTTATATATTTTTTGCATATCTGATTTTTTTTCTTTTTTGAATAGGTCGGTTGTCCGATCAAAATCAGATATATTGACATCACTAGTTACAATCTCTTGAATTGACAATGTAGAAGTAGAATTTTAATCTAATGAAAACACAAAGAAAGTATGGGCTGCAAATATGGATGTGTTTTAGTGCTCACTGGATCCTTTGGTAGGTTGTGTCGAACTCGATAAAATTCATCACGACGATACTCAGTGAGAAAGAATCTGCCATCGGGAGTTTCCTTAGGATTTATTTCAAAGTACATGAACTTCGTCTTGGTTCCAACTACTTCATTTTTCTCAGCGAGCTTCACAACTGTTGGTTTTTCACCACATCGTATCCATTTCCCAAGCTTGTTGGATCTTTTTTCGTCTAGCTTTGTGAAGAAAAAATACCCTTCCTCCATTTCGCTAATTTCTGCATAAAATTCTAAAAAAGAGCAAATGCAATGTCAGCGACGAACTCTAAAATGCATTATAAGTATATGCCATATGAATCAATATGAGGAAAAGTTTTTCTTTTAACTATTTGTAACTTAAGGAGAGGAGACCGCCTCTAGGCAGACATTTAGAGGGTGTTTGGTTATATTAACCGGTTGTTACTGTTTTATAAATCTACTACAAGTTATATATAGTAACGGATTGTTATTATATATATATATATATATATATATATATATATTCATTTTTCTGTTTGTATATAAATGGATATTTAATGGTGGAGCCAAGGGCAGGAGAATTGTACTCTTTGCTCTGACTTGGCAGACGTGACACTAATAGTTGTAAAAGTAGGTTGATTTTCAATTAGTGATGTCAACGGATCAAATTCAAATCGGATATATCATTAACATATCGAATATATCATTAACATATCTGCTTTTTAATCAGATATTCATACATTCGAATTCAAATTGGGGTACAAATACTAGAAAAAAAGTCAAAATTGAATTTAAGTCCAAAATCCAATTTCCACAACCCAAATCTGACTTTTATGTTCATATCTTAATGCATATCTGAATTTTGAATTAAATCAGGCTGATCAGCATTGGATACTTAAATTTTAAATCTGATCCAAATCTGAATCCGATTGGGTGTCATTTCTTAGAGCAATCCAACTTCTTGATGATATTAAATTTTTTTCCACATCCCATTTTTTGAAAACAGTTTAGTTGGAGATCCAATCCAAACTGGTAATAAACTTTGGCATCAGGGCGGTGTTTCCCTTCTGTCTTCCTCCTTCGAACCTTCCTCGCATCTCTTCGTCTCCTGTGCCGCAGAAGAAGGAGATAGCGGAAGAGAGGCTGAAGCGGGAGGTGGAGGCACGGGCGCAGTCGACCAGCAGGGAGGCTGCCTGTTAGGTGGCGGGTGGGTGGAGGAGGCGAATTCGGGCGGAAGGGGAGGGTTGGCGTGATCGGCGGGTATGGCGTGGAATGGCTGGTAGGAGGCGCCGACTGTACTGGCCGGATAGAGGAATGGAAGTGCTTGGATGAGGAGGAGGATTGGTGGTCGTCGTCGTCAATCTGAGGGTTTCTGCAGCATTCTTGGCAGGAGGGGGAGGAAGAGGTGGAGGTGCGGGTGGCCGATGGTGAGGAGGCAGAGAGGTGCAGCTGCGCAGAGCTTCGACGGGCGACGGGCACAGTCGAGAGACACAAGCCCTAATTTGATAAAGCGTGTGGTTTTGGGCTTTTGGAGCCTGGACGGGTAGAGGGCCCGTTGCCGTTAGAGTTCTGGGCCGAGTCGGGCCAATAAAAAAAACCTAAAATCGTATTTCTGGCCCGAGTCAGGCCGGTTACCGAGTACCCAGATCCCGGGCCTCAGTCAGGCCGGTTACCGGGTACCCGGCAGTGGCTGAACTGGGTGCTAAGCTTGACAAAAAAAAAAAAAAAACAGAAAACTCTCATTATGCAACTAAAATCTTCTAAACGAGAGAGAGGGGAGAGCCTAAACCTACCCTTTACTTTTGAAGGCGAGAAACTGTATATATCAACCTCGGGACCATTACTAGCAACATTCAAGATATGCACCAACTTTGCGTCTTTATCAGCCATGGTTGAAAACTAATGCGACCTATTGTCTTCCCCCAACCGCCACTGAACGCCTATTTATACTTTGAAAAGAAGATGAAATATTTTTGTCTTTGGTTAATTGCTTCCAAATATACGACCTACATTTCCTTCCATAGCCCAAGCAAATCTAATTTCATTTAGAGCTTTGCACTTTAACCCCCCACATGGAACCTACATTTTTTGTCTTTGGATTTTCCCCCAAATGAATTACTTAATCTTTTCTATCCATACGTATTCATTAATAAAAATCTAATACATGATACCAATCTTTTTTATCCATGTATAAAATCTTACGAAATAAATTACACACTCAGACCCTCAAGGGGCATAGCGTAGCTGGTCAGGTTAGGGGCTTGAAATAAAACAGGTCTCTAGTTCGATTCTGGTAGGCGTTATACTCTTATGTCTTAAGGTGGCAGGGCGCGACATCCAAGTTGAAGAGTGTATCATTTTATCACTGACACCGACACAGCTTAAGACCCCGGAGGCAGGGGAAATGGGGGGGGGGGGGGGACATTCGGGCTTCACTTCGTGTGATGAGATTGACCTTCTCGCTCACCCAAAAAATTACACACTCAAATCTTGTAAGGTATCCAAAAGAAGATCTTGTAAGGTATCCAATACATTAGGAAAGCATGGGTTTTTAGATGGAAAATGTATACATGAGCAGTTTCCAAAGGAACATCCTTGGTGCCTGAGAAAGTTCGTAAATAGGCGACATTTGTAATTTATTTCGTAGGATTTTATATATGAACAAAAAAGATTGATATCATCTACAAGATTTTTGTTGATGGGTATGTATGGATAGAAAAGATTGGTTCTATGTGGGGGATTAAGCTGTGACGCTCTAAATGAAATTAGATTTTCTTGGGTTATGAAAGGAAATGCAGGTCGTATATTTGGAGGCAATTAACCAGAGAAAGAAAATATTTCTTCTTTTCAAAGTATAAATAGGCGTTCAGTGTGGCGGCTGGAGAGGCAACAGGTTACATTGGTTTTTAGCCATGGCTGACAAACACACCAGGTTGATGTCCTTGATCGCAGAGAGTAAAAATTCTGAAGGACCGTATCAAGAGGCTGATGTATATGGCTTCTCGATTACATACTTATGCGGTTGGTGCTGCAAGCTCTTCTATATCAATCATTAGGAAGCTTTAATCGAAAAAAGAGAGTTTTATATATGTGACATGTTATAAGATAACATGGGAATTTTAAAAATATATATTTAAAGAGTTGCATAAAAGGGATTTAGTATAGTTGGTTGGGCCAACGCACTTTTAATAAAAAACCAATCAACAGCTCCACTCTCGCAGACATGAAGACACTGAATACAATCGTCAATACAAGCATGATCTCTAAGAGCAAGGATATTAAGTTTTCTGATGCCAATTGATCCATAAGCAGCTGTTTTGCAACATATAGTTGTTTCATGAACCTATATTGAAAATTGAGTCAGATTCATAAAATGATGTGCGAAACATGTAGCTGTTTCATGAACCAATATTGAAAATTGAGTCAGATTCATAAAATGATGTCGCATAGTATTTTATGTATCTACCCGAAAACTTGGGGTTGATTTTGAGAAGAGTAATAACCTGTCACTACTTCCAAATACTCTCTAAATGTCGGCTTGGAGACAATCTCTTGGAGATACAAATAGTTAAAAGAAGAAGCTTCTTCTTGATATAGATGGGGTTAGGCATAGACTTATAATCCATTATAGAGTTTGTCGCTAACATTGCATTTGCTTTTTTGGTATTTTTTTCTTACAGAAATTTTGTCGCCAACAAAGAGTCTACCTTCGTGACAAAGAAAACCGAAACAAGAAAGCACAGTAAGGGGACTTGTAGACAATATGGTAGAACTGAAACAGTGGTGCAGGAGGGGGGAAATGAAGTATTTGGAACCAAGACAGTGTTCCAATTCTTTCATCCCGGTGGAACTCCGAGTAGCTGGTTTGTGACTGAATATTGTCTTGGTAAAAAGTATCGACCTCGACAGAAACTTCCTTGTTATGTTGTGTCTAGTTCGAAAGCCATTATCAATACAATATTCAGTAACGAACCAGCTACTCTAAGTTTCTCCGGGATGATGGAATTGGAACACTGTCTTGGTTACAAATGTAGAGATTTTTCCCCTCATGCATATACAAAACCAACCGTATATACCTTAAACAGGATCATGCTCATGTTAAATCATTGAATTAAACAAAATCTTCAACTAAAGCGGAAGCGTACCTGAATCCATCTGAATTGGTGCACGGGAAGATCACAACAAGGTCTTCCAAGGTACGTGCGGTCGCGCCTGAGGTCTCTCTCAGATGGGAAAGAAAAAAACCCTTGAAACCAACGTTTCAAGCAACCGTTGCACGACCCAGGACCACTACTATTTTATATTAAGGGCAATTACGGATTCAACCCATCAAAGAGTCCGTAATTGCGTACTGGTATCTATACATTTCAAAATTACCTCATACCATCTAAAATGATGTAATATCCCAAAATGCATTTACTTAAACAGATATTTACGTTAAGACAGCCATAATGTCTGAAATTCCTCATAAACATATGCCGGCCCACCAAATGATCCTTACAATCTCTCACTTGGCCTAAATATGACTTTATACATTCAGACATTACACAAAGTCTTAGGCGCTCATAACTGCTATCTTATTAAACGTCATTTTCACCAATCTCGTCCATGATCATATGAACACAGAACCAAAGCGGCTTTTGCTATAATCAAATTAGCTAAATCTTCAATGATCACAAATGCTAATACAATCAATGACATAGATCTGATATGGATGTATAGCATGAAAATTACATGTAATGTGATTACGATATGTCTATTCTCAACTGGTCCAACCTTAAAACCTTATGGAGATCAAAACATAAACACAGAATGGAACCAAAGAACTTTAAATTTTATTATGCAGAAAAACTGAATATGTGTTCATACATAAGAGCAAACAAAATACAAACTCCCACTAAACCAGCACATCATCTAAGGATAACACCCTCATACGAACAACATGTTCGTGAAAGACCTTATGTGTTAAACCCTTAGTAAGCGGATCCGCAATCATGGAGTTTGTCCCAACATGCTCTAGACACCTGACCATTATGTATCGTCTCTTTAACAGTAAAAAACTTAATGTCGATGTGTTTTGACTTTGACAAACTGTGACTGTTATAAGAGTACATGACTGCAGAATTATTGTCACACAACAACCTTACTGGTCTTTCTACACCACTCACAATGCGTAGCCTCCGTGACAAAATTCCGCAATAACAAAGCATGATTGGATGCCTCGTAACATGCTATGCTACTATCATGGCACCTAGCAAAGTCAGAATCTGAATACCCAATGATCTCCTACTAGTCTGACTTCCTGACTTCCTGTATGTGAGCATAAAACCTTTTGTTCTTTGTAAGTCCCTCAATACCCTTTTTTGACTGCTTTCCAATGATCCATACTAGGATCACTTAAGTATCTGTCTAACATTCCAACGATAAATGCAATATCCAGATGAGTACAAACCTGAGCATACATAAGGCTTCCCACAACAGACGAATAGGGAATCATTTCCATTTTCTTAGATTCAATTTCACTTTTAGGGCACTGTTTGAGACCAAACTTGTCTCATTTAGCAACTGGAGTATCTCCTGGTTTACAACCTTTCATGCCATATCGCTGAAACACCTTATCAATATAGACCTTTTGTGATAATCCAAGAATACCCCGAAAACAATATCGAAATATTTGGATCCCCAATACAAAAGATGCACAACCAAGATCATTCATGTCAAACTTTGTTGACAAAAATTTCTTAGTTTCATGCAATATGCCCACATCATTACTTGCTAGCAATATATCATCGACATATAAAACCAGAAAGATAAATTTGCCCCCACTGAACTTTTAGTATACACATTCATCAACCATGTTACTCTTGAAGCCAAATGAAACTACGACTTGATGAAATTTGTAATACCACTGACGGGAAGCTTGCTTTAGCCCATAGATGGATTTTTTGAGTTTGCAAACTATTTCCTTTGCATCACCTGAAACAAAGTTTTCTGGTTGCACCATGTATATCGTTTCATCAATGTCTCCATTTAGAAACGTTGTCTTTAGATCCATCTGATACAACTCTAAGTCAAAATGAGCCACACGTGCCATTATGGTCCTCAAAGAGTCTTTCGAAGAAACTGGAGAGAAAGCCTCTGTATAATCAATGCCTTCCTTAAAGCCCTTTGCAATAAGACGTGCTTTATACCTTTCGATGTTTTCTAATGAATTCCTCTTGGTTTTAAATATTCATTTACAACCAAAGGGTTTCACACCTTCAAGCAAGGGAACAATATCTGATACGTCATTATCCATCATAGACTTTATTTTCTCATCCATGGCATCTATCCACTGATGAGATTTAGAACTCTTTATCGCTTGCTGGAAGTTAATAAGATCGTCTTCCATTAAGCCCATATCAACATCATGTTCTTGGAGATAGACAAAATCATTTGAAATTGTACTTCTTCTCTCTCTAGTGGATCTTCTCAGTGGCACCTTTACTTGATTTTCTTGAAGTTGTTGAGTTTATTCTTCAGTAGGGAGATCAACATCATTGCCTTCTTCTGAATATGTTGATGGAACAATGGCAGTTATAAAGACCTGACTATTGGTTTCAACATCTATATGAGTAGACCCATGTCTCTCTTCAAAGACAATGCTTATAACCTGATCACCTCCCCCAAACTCAATATACTCAAAGAAATGTGCATTTTCCGTTTCAAAGAAAGACTTATTGAATGGATTATAAAACTTATAACCCCTTAATGTTTGTTCATTTTTCCCTTTATACATTCAATGCAAACATTAAAGTCTGCAAAATCGAGGGACTCAAGAATTCCTTTCAACATAAGTCTTTTTTATTCTCTTTTCAGAGATATGTCCTAAGCGCCTATACCACAACATAATAGAATTCTCATTGGCTAATTTCTTTTTAGTACCACTAGACGTAACATGCAAGGTTTCATTATATAAAGCAACCGTATCAAACAATTAGAGGTTATCACTACTAGACAAAAAACAAATGACAATCAAATTTCAATGCAGAAACAACTTAAATTTATTTTCTCCAAATGAACAATAATAACAAAATTTGTCCAACGAGGAAATAAAAATCAAATTCCATCTAAAAGACAGTATTACATAAGTTTCTGTCAAATTCAAATAACAATCAGTCTTTAACAATAACCGAAAATCTGTTATAACTTCAGCTTTCACCTTTTTGCCATCGCCCACATAGATGAATCTTTCAGCATCATTTGACGTTCGACAATTTAGGCAGCATTGAACAGACACACTTATATGAGCAGTAGCACCCGAATCTACCCACTAAGTGTTTTTGGGTACTGAAGTTAAATTAACCTCAGAACAAACCAAAGTGAGAAGTGTACCTTCCCTTCCACGCCATACGTGATACTTGGTACAACCCTTCCTTATATGACATTCATCCTTACAAAAGAAACAGTCTGATTGGCCTTCCTCATGCTTCTTCTATTTTTTAATGGATGACTAGTCAACTGCAACTTCCTTAATAGTCTTTCTTTTCTTATAAAAATCGAATCATTTAACTCAGGAATAATACTCAAATTTGTAAATATCATAGAAGCAGAACTCACTGTACAAAGAACAAAAATTCCAAACATGCTCACAATCAATACATGTACATACATGAAATAACAAATATAAATGAATTTAAACACAATGACCCAAATCTCATCACAAGGTACCAGTGCAACATTAATATCCAATCTTTGGATTGAAATATTAACTGCAAGTGGTATCCTTGGTCAACAATGAATATAGATAATTAACCCTATCAAACAACGAGCCTATCTTTGGATTGACTCGCTATTCATATGGAAACCTGAAAATTATCACATATTCATTGTCCTGTATACTTAAACCTGACCAAGCAACAATCCTCTTTTGGGTTGATCATTGCCCGCATGGATCAAGTATACTTTCATCTAATGTTCAAAACAGGCAAATTCGTACAATAGAGATCACTTTCGCGACATAAAGTACAAACCTATTCATTTAGAACAACAGACATGACCAAAGGTCAAATTCATGGTCCAAACATTCATCTAAAGCACATCAACAATTTTAATAACATGCAAAACATGATACATGAATTAAAATTTACAAACAAATTTGCACTATATTGAATCCAAAACCGAATGATTCAATGATGTGACACATACAAAATTGCCTTATATTGAATCTAAAACCAAATGATTCAATGATATTGGCCCAAAAGAGTCCAAAATTTTATGAACCGGTACTATAATCGTGCTTAAGTGGGTCAAGAACCACTAAATCGGCCTTAAAATGGTCCGTATCGTTCTCAAACCGCAACTAAACCACCCACATACCCCTAAATAGGCTGAACCGGCTTAAAAATTGGACGAACCGTTCAAAAAATAGACCGTATCGGTTCCAAAACACAATGTATCAGTTTGAAAATTGCTAAAATAGGTTCGAAAACTGAATGAACCGGTCTGAAATCAACTGAATCAGTCTGAAAAGGGTCAGAATCGGTTCCAAAACTGAATGAACCGGTCTGAAAAGCCTTGAATCGGTCCAAAAATGGTCTGTATCAGTTTTAAAACTGAATGAACCGGTCTGAAAAACCCTGAAGCGGTATGAAAATCAACTGAACCGGTCTGAAAAACCATTGTACCGGTCTAAAAACAACTGAACGGTCTGAAAAGGTCCGAATCGGTTCCAAAATGTCGGAGCCGTTTCTGAATTGGACTGAATCGGTTCTAAACTTAATGAACCAGTTCTGATATGATAAACAAACCGTATGGATACAGGACCTGACCCGGTTCGGAAACAATTAACGCGAGCGAGCGGGCGGGCAAATTTTTTTTTTTTAAATCAAACCGCATGGATCCGGATCGGGTCTGTCAAGACCCGACCCGGTCCGACCAGCCTGCTCGACCGTGCAAGCGGTCGCGGGCGGTGGTGTTCCACCGGCAGGCCAACCAACTCCGTGGGTGGCCGCCGGCAGGTGCCGCCAGGACGACCGGCCGTCGCCTGCCCAAAACCGGCCGGAATCGGCTGCTTTTACCCTTCCAGATTTTCACCCCTTTTGCTGTTTCCTACAGAAAATCGAAAAGGGAAAATGGGCGGGACGGAGGTGGGTAGGCGCTGGCCGTCGCCCCTCCTTGCCGTCCCCTTTTCCTTTTTCAAACTGCCCTTTTGATTGTCGGGCGTCAGCAACAACAGCGGGAAAACCATCGGCAGGCCACCCAACGGTGTGGGTGGCTGCCGGCGGGTCGCACCAGGACAGGGAGGCCCCTTCCTGCCGTCGCCTTCCCAACCGTCCCCTTCTGGTTCTTCTTCCTCTTTCGAACATAAAATTCTGAATACGTGAGAAAATTTGTAGAGGCAAGACATAGAGTTGGCAATAGACTAATGATATGATCTTTTTATAAGCTAGTTGGATTTTGGCAACCCATGGAGCAATACTAAGATTATGGATCTTTACTGATTGGATTCAAAATGGATATTACCCTTCACCATATTTGATTTATCAAATATCTGCATATTCGGATTCAAATGCCAACTAATGATTGCCTTATACCATACGAGTCCCCAATTTTTAAAATCATAATTTAAATATGATTTGAATTCCGATACAAGACTGCAGGGATTAATGTCCCTTACCCTTTTATTTCTCAAAAGGATAAAAGAATATTGGATACAATAACACAAAAGAATGAAAATCTAATTTGAATTCATAACTTAAGATGTCACGTTTCTTTTATCTAAGTCAACTACGAGTGACCATCTAATAGAAAATCCGAAGAAATAATGCACATATTGTGCATCTAAATATCACCTAGAAAAAAAAAAGCACTTAGCAACAGAAAAAATCTCATTCTTGACATTTATCCCCTCTTAAACAAGTGGAGTTCTTATAACTCGAACTTGACTCATTTAATATAACATAAATTTAAACTAGATTTGACTCATTCATATACAAATCGAGCTCAAGCGAGCTTTTATGAGCGAGTTTGAGTCAGCCATGCATGCTGGTCGGATGGGGGGAGGTGTAATTTCTTCAAAACCCCATGAAAACAACATTTTGGGAAAACTAATTTTTGTGAAAACTCTGTTTGAGTGTTTTGAAGCTGTTTTGCTTCCAAAACTCTTTTTTGGGTGTGCAATCGAACATGCCCATAGAGTTTCCATTAGACTACTGATAGTAAATTTTTATAAGCAAATTGGAGTTAGACAAACCCTTATAGAGAATACTAAGATTATGTATACGTCACCTGATTGGATTCAAAATGCATATAACCTTTACCATATTTGATTTATCAAACGTCTGCATATTCTAATTCAAATACCAATTAAGGAATGTCTTATAGCATATTAGTGCCCAATTTTTACATACGTAATTGAAAGCTAATTTGAATCATAACGGAATCCAATTGATATTAGACAAAGGAAACTTTAAATGGCTATGTTAATGAATAATGGTTGATTAGAGATGTATCTAAAACAATGCCTTTCATTAAACACAATGCCAAGTATCTTCCAAGATTGAAGCTGTATTAAGAGTTTCCCTATAAATTCGGCTGCCTAATTTTATAAGTCCACAAGTGGAATTGCTTGGTGTTCTTGGTCAGGGGCAAAGCCAAGGTAGGGCACGCTTGGGCGTTAGTGATGGTTTACGGTGCACCGATAGTTTATGATGCCTTTAACAATACTAGCGACATATTTTACATTTTTTCGCTATCCAGCACACACACACACATACACACACACACACACACACACACACACACACACACACACACACACACATATATATATATATATATATATATATATATATATATATATATATATATATATATATACACACAAAAGATTCAAAAGCAAGTTTAATCACATGAAAAGCTCCACTAATTTGGTTGAGTACATCTATTGTGACAGAAACAAGTTTTTCCTGACTGGTACAAAATGCTGCATGAAGAGTTCCACTGCTTAGGTTGAGTACATTTATTATAACAGAAAAAAACTTTCCCTCTTACATAAATGCTGCAACCACTACTCATTATAGAACTTTTTCCTTTCCCTTGTTTTTGGACTCCTTTTTACCGCTTGAGTTGATGCCCGAAGCGTCAGTCGTCCGCTCGATCGGCTCATATTCTGGGACGCATGTTACATACTCCACCTGTTCATTGTAGAATTCACAGCAACAATACTCCGTCATAAGAGTTTGAACAAATACAGAAAACCAATCTTCGTTCTAAATCATTTATTCCTTTCTAGAATTGGAAAAATGAGGTGATACTAGAAAATTTTTGTTCTAATTAAAAAACAAAAAAACTAACATCATACAAATTCATAGTAAATGATATTTGAGGGTCGCAATATGCTGATAAGTAAATCATTAATGTGTGCTGCAATATATATAGTTGGGGCCAAACAATATGTAATTTCATGGGAGAGAATGGAAAACTACCCACACAAGCCCAAATGCATGTTTAAACGTGTGAAAGATTGCATTAAGTGGTCGTTTGATAGTAACACATTGTTACTGTCTAATGAGCCTGCCCCAAAAAATAGGGCAGATTCAAGAAATCTTTGTTAAGTGTTATGTGAACTTTCTCTTTTTCTTGAGGGGCAGATTCATGGAATAGTAATACAATGTTATTATTGTAAAACAACAGTAACAGTAATGTTTAGGCAGGAGTAAATGAAGGCACTCAAACGTCTTCTTTTGTTTACCTATGGTGTACCTGCAGATTTACTATTAGGGATTTCAACAGATCGGATTCGAATCGTGTATACCGTTAACTTTATCCGCTTTTTTAGATATTCACATCTTCATATTCAAATACAAACAAAGAAAAGTCACCTAAAACCAATTTTCATAATTTGATCCAAATCTGACTTTTACATTAATATCCAAACACGAATCCGAATTTTGAGTCGAATCTGACCGATTTTCTAAATGTAAGAGAATTGGATACATGCTATTTATTTAAAAATAAATATGGTGTGAATCCAAATCCGTTCGCATGTTTATGCATATCTAAATCTGATATCTGATGTCATTTTTCAAATTATAATCTTATCTGATTTCTTGATTGGAGGTTATATATTTTTTGCATATCTGATTTTTTTTCTTTTTTGAATAGGTCGGTTGTCCGATCAAAATCAGATATATTGACATCACTAGTTACAATCTCTTGAATTGACAATGTAGAAGTGAAATTTTAATCTAATGAAAACACAAAGAAAGTATGGGCTGCAAATATGGATGTGTTTTAGTGCTCACTGGATCCTTTGGTAGGTTATGTCGAACTCGATAAAGTTCATCACGACGATACTCGGTAAGAAGGAATCTGCCATCCGGAGTTTCCTGAGGATTAAATTCAAAGTACATGAACTTCGTCTTGGTTCCAACTACTTCATTTTTCTCAGCGAGCTTCACAACTGTTGGTTTTTCACCAAATCGTATCCATTTCCCAAGCTTGTTGGATCTTTTTCCGTCCAGCTTTGTGAAGAAAAAATACCCTTCGTCCATTTTGCTAATTTCTGCATAAAATTCTAAAAAAGAGCAAATGCAATGTCAGCGACAAACTCTAAAATGGATTATAAGTATATGCCATATGAATAAATATGAGGAAAAGTTTTTCTTTTAACTATTTGTAACTTAAGGAGACCGCCTCGAGGCAGACATTACTGTTCTATAAATCTATTACAAATTATATAGTAACGGGTTGTTATTTAATGTATATATATATATATATTCATTTTTCTGTTTGTATATAAATGGATATTTTATGGTGGAGCCAAGGGCAGGAGAATTATACTCTTTGCTCTGACTTGGCAGACGTGACACTAATAGTTGTAAAAGTAGGTTGATTTTCAATTAGTGATGTCGAAGGATCGAATTCAAATCGAATATATCATTAACATATCTGCTTTTTAATGAGATATTCATACATTTGAATTCAAATTCGGGTACGAGTACTAACAAAAAGTCATACTTGAATTTAAGTCCAAAATCCAATTTCCACAACCCAAATCTGACTTTTATGTTCATATCTTAATGCATATCTGAATTCTTTAATTAAATCTGGAGAGCATTGGATACTTAAATTTTAAATCTGATCCAAATATGAATCCGATCGGGTGTCATTTGTTGATCAGATCCAATTTCTTGATGATATTAAATTTTTTTTCACATCCGATTTTTTGGAAACAGTTTAGTTGGATATCCAATCCAAACTGGTAATAAACTTTGGCATCAGGGCGGTGTTTCCCTTTTGTCTTCCTCATTCGAACCTTCCTCGCATCTCTTCGTCTCCTGTGCCGCAGAAGAAGGAGATAGTGGAAGAGAGGCTGAAGCGGGGACCCAGGGAGGGGGAGGAGGAGGTGGAGGCACGGGCGCAGTCGACCAGGTGGGAGGCTGCCAGTTAGGTGGCGGGTGGGTGGAGGAGGCGAATTCGGGCGGAAGGGGAGGGTTGGCGTGGAATGGCTGGTAGGAGGCGCCGGCTGTACTGGCCGGATAGGAGGAATGGAAGTGCTTGGATGAGGAGGAGGATAGGTGGTCGTCGTCGTCCATCTGAGGGTTTCTGCAGCATTCTTGGCGGAAGGGGGAGGAAGAGGTGGAGGTGCGGGTGGCGGACGGTGGGGAGGCAGAGAGGCGCAGCTGCGCAGACCTTCGACGGGCGACGGGCACAGTCGAGAGACACAAGCCCTAATTTGATAAACCCTGTATTTTTGGGCTTTTGGAGCCTGGACTGGTAGAGGGCCCATTAGAGTTTCGGACTGGGCCGGGCCAATAAAAAAAACCTAAAATCCTTTTTCTGTTACCAGGCCCGAGTCATGCCCGTTACCGAGTACTCAGAGCTCAGCCTGAGTCAGGCCGATTACCGATTACCGAGTACCCAGAGCCCAAGCCTGAGTCAGGCTGGTTATTGAGAGCCCAAACTTGAGTCAGGCCGGTTACCGGGTACCCGACAGTCACTGGACCGGGTGCCCATGCTTCATGAACTTAAGCTTGACAAAAAAAAAAAAAAACTTAGATTAACTATTCGGTGAAAATAAATACAATGAAATTAAAAGCTTCCAAACAAGGGAGATGGGAGAGCCTAAACCTACCCTTTACTTTTGAAGGTGAGAAACTGTATATATCAACCTCGGGACCATTACTAGCAACATTCAAGATCTGCACCATCCTGGCATCTTCATCAGCCATGGTTAAAAACTAATGCGACCTATTGTCTTCCCCCAGCCACCACACTGAACGCCTATTTATACTTTGAAAAGAAATGAAATATTTTTGTTGGTTAATTGCTTCCAAATATACGACCTGCATTTCCTTCCATAGCCCAAGCAAATCTAATTTCATTTAGAGCGTTGCAGCTTAACCACATGGAACCCACTTTTTTTGTCTTTGAATTTCGCCCCAAACAAATTACTTAATCTTTTCTATCCATACGTATCCATTAATAAAAATTTTATACATGATACCAATCTTTTGTATCCATATATAAAATCTTATGAAATAAAATACACACTCAGAGCCTCAAGGGGCATAGCGTAGCTGGTCAGGTTAGGGGCCTGAAACAAAGCAGGTCTCTATTTCGATTCCCGTGGGCGTTACGCTTTTGTGTCTTAAGGTGGCAGGGCACGACATCCAAGTTGAAGGGTGTTCCTCTTGTGTCTTAAGATGGCAGGGTGCGACATCCAAGTTGAAGGGTGTTTCGTTCTATTACTGACACCGCATCTTAGAACCCCGGAAGTAGGGGGAATGAGGAGACCTTCAGGCTGTACTTCAGGCGTGCTGAGATTGACCCTCTCGCTTACCCGAAAAATTACACACTCAGATTTTGTAAGGTATGCGAAAGAAGATCTTGTAAGGTATCCAATACATTAGGAGAGCATGGGTTTTTAGATGGAAAATGTATACGTGAGCGGTCTACGAAGGAACATCCCAGGTGCCGGAGAAAGTTTGTAAATAGGCGGCATTTGTAATTTATTTTGTAAGATTTTATATATGGACAAAAAAGATTGATATCATCTACAAGTTTTTTATTGATGGGTATGTATGGATAGAAAAGATTGGTTCTATGTGGGGGATTAAGCTGTGACGCTCTAAATGAAATTAGATTTGCTTGGGTTATGAAAGGAAATGCAGGTACCATATTTGGAAGCAATTAACCACAAAAAGAAAATATTTCTCTTTTCAAAGTATAAATAGGCGTTCAGTGTGGCGCCTGGAGAGACAACAGATGACATTGGTTTTTAGCCATGGCTGACGAAGACACCAGGTTGATGTCCTTGATGGCAGAGAGTCAAAAAGCTGATGGAAATAAAATATCGTATCCAGAGGCTGATGTATATGGCTTCTCGATTTCATACTTATGAGTCGATTTCATACTTATGCGGTTGGTGCTGCAAGCACTTCTATATCAATCATTCGGAAGCTTTAATTGAAAAAAGAGAGTTTTAAATAAGTTAAGGTTAGATAGGGTCTTGATGTGACATGTTATAAGCTAACATGGGAATTTTAAAAATATATATGTAAAGAGTTGCATAAAAGGGATTTAGTATAGTTGGTTGGGCCAATGCACTGTTAATAAAAAACCAATCAACAGCTCCACTCTCGCAGACATGAAGACACTGAATACAGTCGTCGATACAAGCATGATCTCTAAGAGCAAGGATATTCAGTTTTCTGATGCCAATTGATCCATAAGCAGCTGTTTGGCAACATATAGCTGTTTCATGAACCTAAATTGAGTCAGATTCATAAAATGATGTCGCAGAGTATTCTATGTATCTGCCTGAAAACTTGGGGTTGATTTTGAGAAGAGTAATAACCCGTCACTACTGCCAAATACTCTCTAAATGTCGGCTTGGAGACCATCTCTTGGAGATACAAATAGTTAAAAGAAGAAACTTCTCCTTGATATAGATGGGGTTAGGCATAGACTTATAATCCATTTTAGAGTTTGTCGCTAACATTGCATTTGCTTTTTTGGTATTTTTTTCTTCCAGAAATTTCTGTCGCCAACAAAGAGTCTACCTTCGTGACAAAGAAAACGGAAACAAGAAAGCATGGTAAGTGGACTTGTAGACGATATGGTAGAACTGAAACCGTGATGCTTGATGGGGAAAGGAAGTATTTGGAACCAAGACAGTGTTCCAAGGAACTCCGAGTAGCTGGTTTGTGACTGAATATTGTCTTGGTAAAAAATATCGAGCTCGACAGAAACTTCCTTGTTATGTTGTGTCTAGTTCGAAAGTCTTTATCAATATAATATTCAGTTACAAACCAGCTACTCTGAGTTCCTCCGGGATGATGGAATTGGAACACTGTCTTGGTTCAAAATATTTCCTTTCCACCCACGGGCGTCACTGTTTCATTTTCACCATATTGTCTCCAAGTCCAAGTCTTCTTACTGTGCTTTCTTGTATCGGTTTTCTTTATCACCAAGATAGACTCTTTGTTCGCGACAGAAATTTCTGTAAGAAAAAATGCCAAAAAAAAGCAGTTGTAATGTTAGCGACAAACTCTATCTGATTTGATGAACTTACATAAAACTCTCGTCTTCCGATTAAAAGCTTCCAAGTGAGAGATATAGAAGAGCCAGCAGCACCAACCGTATAAGTATGAAAGCGAGAAGCCATATACATCAGCCTCTGGATACGGTCCGTCAGAAGTTTTACTCCCTAGGACCAAGGACATCAACCTGGCCATGGCTAAAAACCAATGTCACCTGTTGTCTCTCTAGCCTCCACATTGAACGCCTATTTATACTTTGCAAAGAAGATGTGAAATTTTATTTTTTGTTATTTGCTTCCATATGTACGACCGGTGTTTCTTTCCGTCACCCAAGCAAATCTGAATTGATTTAGTGTGTGACAGTTTAAACCGCCCACATTGAACCGGTTGATTAATCTTTTCTATCTATACAGATCCATTAATAAAAATCTTGTAAATGATATCAATCTTTTTTACCCATACATAAGATCATCTTCTGAAATTGTTTGAACGCTAAGATCTTGTACAAAATTTGTCAGGTTATGGCAACACTTACCAAGCCTTCAATAAGAAAATATGCCATGAATCCGATAAAATTGGAGGGCGCACTACTTACACATCCACTTCATACTGAACCAGAGTCTAAGCTTTGCTATTTTCTGTTTCTTAAGCTCCAAAACTGAATCAAACAAAGGTATGAAGGAAGGGCCCGATCCCCATGAAAGCTGAGACAGGAAAGAACAGAGAAGTAAGGCAAAAGACCAATATGTGTGGGACAATGACAGAGAATTCCAACCAACAAATTGCTGGTAAAAGAAGACAGAAAGCAAAAGAGCAAAAAGGTTGAGAGTCTTGCATGCCTTGACAGGATGTCATTGGACCTCACAGCGCCTCTTTCATGTGCTTGAGCAGTGTCCAATAAGGCATGCTACCAACGCCTCTCCTCCCAGGGGGAGAGTTGATCAGCAAGTCACGTTGTGAAAGGATTGTGATTGGACACTGCTCAAGCACATGAAAGAGGCTCTGTGAGGTCCAATGATATCCTGTCAAGGCATGCAATACTCTCAACCTTTTTGCTCTTTTGCTTTCTGTCTTCTTTTACCAGCAATTTGTTGGTTGGAATTCTTTATCAATGTCCCACACATATTGGCCTTTTTTTCTTATTTATTTTTTATTTTGCTCTTCTGCAGAAGGAACCGAACATATAGTTTCCCTTTTCTTTAATTGTCTTTCTTCGATAAATATTATTTCATCTAATGAATCTTTCTGACGTCTTTTGCAGCCAGTTTTGTAGAATACTTTTGAAAAAAAGGAAATATTAGTAAATTGATGTCATTTAACGCACATATATGTATAGATTGAGTTACGCAAACTTGCACCTAAAACTTTAGCCATAGGATGAGTTTCAATTCCGCCCTGTGTCTGTGGGAGATATATATATATATATATATATATATATATATATATATATATATATATATATATATATATATATATATATATATATATATATATATGCGCAAAAGAATTATAGAAGGGAGCTTTATCACAAGAAGAGTTCCACTATCTAGATTGAGTACAATAGTCAATTATTATATCAGAACTTAACTTTCCCTATTACATAATGCTGGAACCGCTATTCTAGAACTAGCTAGTACCCATTCTTCTGCTTTCACTCGGTCATAGAACTTGCTTCTTTAACTTCTGCTTGGACTCGCTCTTAGAACTTCAGTATTTTGCTTCACTATGGCTAACACGAGGAACCTTCATCCAGCGGCTGGGACACAAATTTTAGCTTGCAGACTACGTGCTCCTGTTCATTGTATAATTTCGACCAACAATATTACGTCAACAACAGAGTTTGAACAAATAGAGAAAACCAATAATTGATCTATTCTTTAATTCTTTCTAGTTTCGAACTTGCAATTGACGTTCTTCGGTTTTGTTTCACCAGCTGTGCCATTGGCCCATGCTCAAAAATTTTATGAAACCCTTGTTACAGTGTCATATGAATCTTCTCATATTTTTCTGACACATTCACAGGACAATAACAGAATGTTGCTGTTGCTAAACAGGCACTCTCTTTTCAGCAGCAACAGTAATGTTTCGGCAGGAGTAAATTAAAGAAACAATCAAATGCCTCCTTCTATACCCATGGTCTACCAGTAGATTCACAAAAGCTTGAGCATGACTAAGTTATTTTAATTGGCCCCAATCTAGATCGTTCATTCTTTCTAGAAATTTTAGTTTCTCTTTATTTCAATCTAACGATATGCTTTGAAGAATTCAACATCGATTTTCAAGAAATTTATCATGCGATGTGTAGATATGAGGATTCCACTATGGGAATCACAACATGCAAATATGATCTGTATGACTACAGGCATTCATGGAAATGGCACCAATATATATTTATATATAGATGCATAGAGAAAATATGTGCAGACGTGCAAACAAATTAACAATCATGGGCATCAAATATGGATGTGCTGTAGTGCTCACCTTTTTAATTGGTAGTTTGTGTCTAGTTCGAAAGCCTTTATCAAGACAATATTCAGTAACAAACCAGCTACTCGGAGTTCCTCCAGGATGAAAGAATTGAAAGTCTGTCTTGGTTCCAAATGTTAAGAAGCATGGAGTGGGATTGAAACAGAGTAAAAAGGCATTTAGAGAGATAAAGAGGCACACAACATTACGTGGTTCGGCATTATAGCCTACATCCACGAGGAAAGAGGAAATAACTTCATTATGCTGCTCTGTTACAACTTTGCTGTGTTACATTCACGTCTTTATATAGACATGGAAGAGAGGGAAGAGAGAGGGGATAAGGATAAACGTTGAGCTATTGAGAGATTCTCGAGATGGCTTCTTAACAAGAGAATCATCTAGAACATGAGGTGGCAACTTATCCCATTGAGAGAAACTCGATATCTCTTCCAATCTTCTTTCAACTGATCGTGTTTATCCTCTTTCCATAACAATCTCCCCCTCAAGTTGGTGCACAGATATCTATCTGTCCCAACTTGTGAATTATAGTTTGGTGTTTTTCTTTTGCCAAACTTTTGGTAAATATGTCGGCCAGTTGTTTGTCGCTTTTGACATGAAGTGTTTGAATGGTATTATCTTGGATCTTCTCCCTTATAAAATGACAATCAACTTCTATATGCTTGGTTCGTTCATGAAACACCGGATTAGCACCAATGTAGATAGCAGCCATGTTGTCGCACATTAAGTTCATGGGTCCACTAATTTCAACATTCATATCCTTTAGTAAGGCTTTAATCCATATTAGTTCACATGTGCATACTGCCATGGCTCTGTATTCAGCTTCAACACTTGACCTGGCAACCACAGACTGTTTTTTACTCTTCCATATGACGAGATTGCCCCCAACAATGGTGCAGTATCCAGAAGTTGATCTCCTATCATTTGGGTCGCCTGCCCAATCAGCATCACAATATCCAACAACATCCAATGTCTGGCCCCGCTTCATTAAAACTCCTTTCCCTGGAGTTCCTTTAAGATAACGAAGAATTCTATGAGCTGCTTCGACGTGTGAAGACCTGGGCTTGTGCATGAATTGGCTTATAAGACTGACCGCGTACATGATATCTGGTCTGGTGACAGTAAGATAAATGAGTTTTCCAACAAGCTTTTGAAAGCTTTGGATATTTTCGACAAGGTCACCCTCATTAGTTTTCAATTTGCAATTCATTTCAAGTGGTGTGTCGGCAGCTTTTGCTCCAATGTTACCTGTCTCTTTAAGCAGATCTAGAGTATATTTTCTCTGGCACATGAAAATACCTTTATCTGAGTGTGCCACTTCAATACCTAAGAAATATCGCAAGACTCCAAGATCCTTGATCTCAAACTGCTTGTTAAGAAATGTCTTTATGTGAAGCATAAAAAGATCATCATCTCATGTCAAAATAATGTCATCAACATATACCAGAAGGATAGTAGTTTTAGATTCATGAATACGAGTAAACATGGTGTAATCTGCCGAACTTCGTTTAAAACCACCTTGAACAAGAGCATCACTAAGGCGCGCAAACCATGCTCGAGGAGATTGCTTGAGACCATAAAGAGCATTTTTCAGTTTGCATGCATAGCCACTCTTACTGCTTATACCGGGAGGAATTTCCATGTACACTTCTTCAGTAAGTTCTCCATTGAGGAAGGCATTTTTTACATCCAGTTGCATCAAGTTCCACCTTTTATTTGCTGCAATTGACAACAAGGTTCTGATAGTATTCAGTTTAGCAACTGGAGCAAATGTTTCCGAGTAGTCAATACCTTCAGTTTGAGTGAACCCCTTTGCGACGAGTCGCGCCTTGAACAGTTCAACGGTTCCGTCACTTTTGTATTTGACTTTGTATATCCACTTGCAGCCAACTAATTTCTTTCCTTTTGGAAGAGGCACCAAATCCCAAGTCTGATTTTTCTCCAAAGCATTCAGTTCTTCTTTCATAGCTTCCTTCCACTGAACATGTTTGATAGCTTCTTCAAAGTTTTTTGGTTCGCTGTGGAGATAAGTATTGAGGACATAGTTCCTATAGGTTGGTGAGAGATGTTCAAGGGTTAGGTATTGATCAATGGAATGGACCCGGTCTATAGAGAGGTATGTGTAATAATCACTAAGTTTTATAGGTGGTCTTGTAATGCGGGATGATCGACGCACATGTTGGTCTTCTAAGGGTATCTCTTGGGGTAAAGTGATAGGTTCTTCAAGGATGGCAGGGTCAGTGATAGGTTGAAGAGTTTCAATAGGTGATGTGATAGGTTGAGGAGTTTCAATAGGTGAACTGGATGTAGTGTCATGAGTGGTAGGTATTGTTTGTTCGGGGAAAGGATCTATGATGGGTCGAACAGGTTCAGTGGTAAAACTTGAAGAGTTTTTGGAGCTATCATTGATTTTCTCCCCCTGATTTGGTGTCTCAAAGAATGGTTCCTGCTCGAAAAATTTAACATCACGGGAGACAAAAAGTCTTCTAGTCATAGGATCATAGCATTTATATCCTCTCTTTTTGCTAGAATATCCCAAAAAAACACACTTAACAGCCCGTTTCTCAAATTTGTTTCTAAGATGATCTTGAATATGAACATAACATTTGCAACCAAACACTTTCAGATGTTGAACAGAGCACTTTCTATCAAGAAGAAGCTGAATAGAAATATCATAGTTTATACTAGAATTTGGAATTCTGTTGGACAAGTAACACGCAGTGGCAATAGCATCAGTCCAAAAATAAGCAGGAACATTCATATGCATCATAAGAGCACGAGCAATATTAAGCAATTGACGGTTTTTCCTTTCGGCGATGCCATTTTGCTGAGGCGTCCCTGAGCAGGTGTATTGAGGTTCAATGCCTTTCTTTGTCAGGAATGACTTTAGAGTATCATTGACTTACTCCCCACCATTGTCAGACCGAAGTTTTTTAATCTTCAAGCTGTACTGGGTTAAAATCATGTTATAATATTCTTCAAATACTTTAGGCATTTCACTTTTATTCTGAAGAAAATATATCCATGTCATTCTAGATTTATCATCAATGAACGAAACATAGTATTTGAATCCTATATAAGAGGCCTCAGGAGCCGGTCCCCAAACATCAGAATAAACAAGATCAAAAAAATTAGAGGACCTTTCGCTAGAAGTGTGGAACGGTAACCTTGTAAATTTTGCAAATTCACAAGCATCACAAGCCCAATTTTCAGTGACAAGGTTGGGAACAAGCCGCTGCAAACTGCTATCTGATATATGTCCAAGACGGGCGTGCCACTTCTTGTAGTCTGACTCGTTCAAATTGTTATTGCTAGTAAGAAGACTAACGTCGCAAGAGTCCATGACATAGAGACCACCATGTTCTCGACCTCTACCAATCACTTTCTTCGTGCCCTGTTCCTGAAAGATCACCTCCTTTGACGAGAAAATAACCAAGCAATCATGAGATTTGATTATTTTGCTAACAGATATCAAGTTGGTACTTATTTTTGGAACATATAATACGGTAGACTTGATTCCTTTATCAAAAAAACTAGTTTTGCCAATGCCATCAACACTAATCGGACTCCCATCAACAGTATAGATACGATGTCTTTGTTCTTTGTCTATCTCGTCTAAATTTGTTGTGTCACCAGTTACATGATCAGTAGCTCCAGAATCAATTACCCAAGGAGAACATTTAGAAATAGTCATTAAAGCAAGGTTCTTACCTTCACTCAAGTTCCCAACAGGTTGAGATGTAATGAGGTTGGTAGTCTTTGCAAATTTCTGGAAGAATTTCTCAAGATCATCTTTAGTCACAAAGTTCGCAAAATCTGGTGGCCTTGAAGATCTATCTTTGCTAGGTCGACCAATCAACTCCCAACAACGTTCCCGGGTATGCCCTGTTTTCTTACAGTGGCTGCATTTCCAACGAGATCGATTCCGTTGGTCATTAGAACTCTCGCCGCCTGGTTTGAAATTGCTTTGCTTGTTGTCGGCCTTTGTATAACATACCATCTTATCACTATTTTCTTCATTGATGTCGAGTTTTGAAGGAACATTCATAGCTTTCCTTCGAGCCACTTCACGCTGTATCATTTGGCACACACTATTAAATGATGGTAGAGGATTGGAATTAAGTACCTGACTGCGAAGGGTCTCATATTCTCTTCCAAGGCCGGCGAGAACCTTAAAGATCTTGTCTTCATCAAATCTTTTTTTATATACTTCTGGATCTGAAGTGGCTGGACGATACTGAAGTAATTCATCATATAGACTGCGCATTTGACCGAGATATAGAGTAATATCTTTATCTCCCATAGTAAGTTGAGCAATCTCATTTTGAATTTCATAAACTCGAGCAAGATTGTTCTGCTCGCCAAATAATTCTTTCAGGTTGTCCCAAATATCCTTTGCCGTCTCCACGTAAAGAAGAAGATTTGCAACAGAGGAATCCATGGAATTAATAAGCCATGACATAACCATGTCATTTTCGCACTCCCACTCACGATATTTTGGATCATTTTTCGCCGGTGGCTTTATGTCACCATTGATATATCCGGCCTTTGAACGACTGCTTAGAAACAGTCTGGCCGCCTTAG
Source organism: Nymphaea thermarum (assembly GCA_011799765.1). Taxonomy (NCBI): domain Eukaryota; kingdom Viridiplantae; phylum Streptophyta; class Magnoliopsida; order Nymphaeales; family Nymphaeaceae; genus Nymphaea; species Nymphaea thermarum. The sequence continues at coordinate 782,423 of JAANDH010000123.1, forward strand.
CCCAACTTAAATAGTTTGGGCCAGAGGTAATTTTCAGAGTGTTATTACCTTGGTCGGATGGCCCATTCTTTGAATCGCAGCCTTCTTGATATGTTGCTGCCATAGAAAATAAGATAGAATGCTTTCAGATGACCGGCTTCTTCCAAATCAGCCTTGCTCCTTCAAGAAATCACGTTTCATCCACCGGCTTGGGGTAGAACCTGGCTCTGATACCATGTTAAGAAGCATGGAGTGGGATTGAAACAGAGTAAAAAGGCATTTAGAGAGATAAAGAGGCACACAACATTACGTGGTTCGGCATTATAGCCTACATCCAAGAGGAAAGAGGAAATAACTTCATTATGCTGCTCTGTTACAACTTTGCTGTGTTACATTCACGTCTTTATATAGACATGGAAGAGAGGGAAGAGAGCGGGGATAAGGATAAACGTTGAGCCATTGAGAGATTCTCGAGATGGCTTCTTAACAAGAGAATCATCTAGAACATGAGGTGGCAACTTATCCCATTGAGAGAAACTCGATATCTCTTCCAATCTTCTTTCAACTGATCGTGTTTATCCTCTTTCCATAACACCAAATACTTCGTTAGTACCCGTCTGCAACACTGTTTCAATTTCACCATATTGTCTCCAAGTCCCCTTACTGTGCTTTCTTGTTTCGGTTTTCTTTGTCACGAAGGTAGACTCTTCGTTCGCCATAGAAATTTCTGTAAGAAAAAATGCCAAAAGAAAGCAAATGCAATGTTAAAGAAAACTCTAAAATGGATGATAAGCTATGACTAACCCGATCTGTATAAAAGCTTTTCTTTTAACTATTTGTATCTCCAAGACATTGTCTCCAAGCCGACATTTAGGGAGTATTTGGTGATAGTGATGCGTTATTACTCTTCTCAAAATCAACCCATGATTTTGGGCAGATACATAGAAAACTGTGTGCATATCATTTTACGAATCTGCGTCAATTGTCAATATAGGTTTGTGAAACAGCTACATGTTGCCAAACAGCTGCTTATGTATCAATTGGCATCCTAAAACTTCAAGGCTAATATCCTCACTCTTAGAGATCATGCTTATTTTGACGACTGTATTCAATATGTTCATGTCTGCGAGAGTAGAGCTGGAGATTGGTTTTCGATTAACCGCGCACTGGCTCAACCAGCGATACTAAATCCCATTATACATAGACTTGTAGTGTTGGAGCAGAGGTTAGTCAAGGGCCATGTCCCACCTAAGATTTTAGGGGAGAAAAATACCCATTGCAACTTTCTTAAAAATGTTAACTTGTTCCTTACAAAATTGTTTAAAAATATAGTTGATCCCCTATGAAATTTTGAATAATACTCAAGAAAAAATGAATTCCTAAATCTGCCTTGATGGAGGTGAAACTTGTAGTTGTAATAGTGGGTTAGATTCCAATAGGTTATAAAATCAAACCACTGCAACCTTTGGTAGATCTAAAGATGGATCAACAAAAAAAGGGTTTGGGATTGGTTTTTATGAAACACCCGAAATAAACTTCATGAGCATTGAATAAGCAAGTGCTTTATGCAATCAAGTAGTGGGACATCATGTCATAAGCATTAAAAAGCGAGTGTATTATGCAATCAAGTCATGTGGGACATAATGTCACACATCCACCCTATCTGAGATTAACTTGCAGAAAACACTCATTTGCTTGTTAAAAGCTTTCAAGTGAGAGATATAGAAGAGGTTTCAGCACCAACCGTATAAATATGAAATCGAGAATCCATATACATCAGCCTCTGGATACGGTATTTTCTTTCCGTCAGCTTTTTGACTCTCTGCGATCAAGGTCATCAACCTGGTGTCTTCGTCAGCCATGGCTAAAAACCAATGAAACCTGTTGTCTCTCTAGCCTCCATACTGACCGCCTATTTATACTTTGAAAAGAAGATGTGAAATTTGATTTCTTGTTATTTGCTTCCATATATACCACCCGTATTTCTTTACATCACCCAAGTAAATCTAATTTGATTTAGTGCGTGTCAGTTTAACCCCGCACATTGATCCTGGTTTTTTCCTTTGGATTTCCCCAAAACAAATTAATTAATCTTTTCTATCCATACAGATCCATTAATAAAAATCTTGTAAATGATATCAATCTTTTTTGCCCATATACTAAATCTTGCGAAATTGTTTTGCACGCTAAGATCTTGTAAGGCTGCCAATACATTAGGAAAAACATGATTTTTTATATGGATGATGTATCTATGAGCGGTCTCCGAAGGAATATCTTAAGCCGCTAGATTATTGAACGTAAAATTCTGAATCATGGTCTAATATCATAACCCTATACGCCTCCACATTTTATTAAGACAAATGACAATCAATACAAGGAATCGCAAATACTCAGCAACCAACGTGGTTGGAGTCAAACCTTCAAACTAAAAAAAAAAAAAAAGTATCTATCGCAGATTCAGAAAACAACATTGAAAGATTAAGCTAAAGCTTTCTGACGTCTTGAAATCCTGCCTCAACAAATTTCTACTCTCTATAAAGTCCTTCAGGTATCCGAGCCATGCTTTGTGATTGAAAGTACCCACCACTTTACAACTCACCCATAAAGGATGTTCTCCCAAAATGGAATTGAGAATCTGCATTCCTCAAAATAACCTCTGTTGTCAAATTCACTAACATCTGATACGCTACGAACATTTCCCTGATCTTCAAAACCTTATACCAGTACTCTTTTAACGTTCTTATGATATAGAACAACAATGTGGATGCTCGCCATATCTATTGAAAGAGAGAGAATTTCCAGGAACATAACCAAACTTGAGCCAACTTCTACACTCCACCTCCTGAAAATGAGAGAGAAACATATCCGAACAAGTTTTTTAGGGAGATAATCCCCCACAGGCCTCCCTTTAAATTTGAGGTTGTCTTATTCTGATACAAGTTGTGGGCACTGCACATCCAAACGACAGAAAGGATGAACTATGAATCTAGCATTTCCTTGACAGAAAGGATCAATTGTCATGGAACATACTTCTTTCTTCAACTTTTATATTGGGAATTAAGCAAATCTATGCGCATCTATCCGTCCTGAATCTGATCTTGCCCTTCAAAATGCTCAACTACCTGCCAGAATCATATTCCATGCCCCTAAGAACCAGGAAGCTCCAGCCTGATTCCTCAAAGTCCACATACGCTGGTGGTTTAAATATTTCCAGGCTTCCAGCTAATAAACTTTGCCCACCAAGCCGACTTCTCACACTCTTTAGTAGCCATCTTTGCAAAAGGACCAACACTCATTTCTGCAATCCCCCTACAAGCTTGGGTCTGCATACACATCCCCGGCTATAAGGGGTCTTTTTTTACGAGATTCTAGATCACCTCAAAGAAATTAACAGCTAGGCAGATGAAAAGTGCTAGTCCGAAATCTAATGACATGGTAGATAACCTGTTCTATCAAACGTTTCCTGGCAAACAATTGAAAGCATGAGAACTTTCCAACCTGCTAGCCGCTTTTCAACCCTTTCAACAAGGTCAGAGCACCAATCAACCTTTAAGTTTCCCATGAATAGGAGAAGACCCTGGCGTTTTATAGAGAGATCCTTCCATCTCCAACCCAATAAATTGGACATGCTTACACTTCTCTCATCATCCATATCGGAAAATAACATAGCCAACTTCTCATTGTTTTAAGCCAGCCTTGAAGCTGTCCTCCATTCCTCTAACAACTCCTTAAATTTCTCCAATGTTTTTCTCTCTGCCTTACAAAAGATTAACAAGTCGTCAACATACGCTAACAAAGCAAGCACAAACCAGCTTTGGGGGGAACCTGGATGGCTCCATCTTCCACCAAACAATAGAGTCTTCTCGACGAAGCCTCCAGGACAATTAGAAAAAGGTGGGGTGAGACAGGATCACCCTGCCTTACACCCCTTCTAAGCTCAAAAAGTGACCAAGCCGATGATACATATATCATAATTAGTTTCACCTATCTCTTATCAAAGCCTAGGAAGCACACTGAGAATTTCGAAAATTCCAATTGACTTTGTCATACGCCTTGGAGAATGAACTATCTCATTCCAAGAATAATGTTGTGTTGCAACTTCCTGCCCAGTAGAAAAGCACCTTGTTCCTGCCCTATAATCCTTGCAGGAACCGCGTTCATCCTGTTGGCTATCGGCCTAAGATCTCCATCATTTTTAGCTCCCAGCTTCAACTTCTGGAATTAAAGAGATGATAGATCTGTTCACTTTTTTCCTTTACTCTGCAACACTAGGAAGATTTGGATCCAACAGTCTCCCAACGATCCTGATAAAAACATGTACCAAAACGATGGGTCATGGGGGCCAGGTGAACTAAGCCTATCTTCCTGAAAGACAACCCTTCTTACTTCATCCAGAGTAATAGGACAAAGCAGAGATATATTTTTTTATTCAGTTACCTTAGGACCAGCATTCAACCTCCCAGCCAGCTCACCATACCTTCTAAAATAGTTAAACGGTTTAAACAAGTTAAAAGAAACGGCTTAAGGTAAACAAGTTAAACGAGTCGAGCTTCATCTCCATGTTGTATCGCTGTGTCGAGTCGAGTTTATGCTGGCCAAACTAGAGCCCTACTCAGCTCATGTTCGGCCCTAGTGTGTGCTCTGTAATACCAAATTAAATGAAAATTCAGTTCTTGATCTATTCAAATAATCAGAAATCCGACCGCAGACAAGTACGTTGAAAATTTTATGAAAACATAAATTCGAATTTATAGAAGGATGCTACTAATTCGTTGCAGCTGTTGATTTTTCAACAAATTAGTAGAATAAGTGGACTACATACCTTTAACGTCTCAACATGCTCAGTTGAAAAATTGAAACTTGGAGAAGAAGAGAGAAATGAAGAAAGAAAGGTAAGGGGAAAACTCTAAGTTTTAAGTTAGAAAACAGTAAAGGTTCCTAAGGATGAGTTCTTGTTCAAGAGAAAAGATTGTAGAGGTATTTATAGAAAGTTTGGAAGCAAAATCTCAAAATTTGAAGTTATTTGTTTAATAAGATTTTCATGTGAATTCTAAGTTTTTTTCTGAATTATTTTTGTTTTTTTTTTAAACAGGCTTTAACCAAGTGGCATTGGACATTAGCCCTCCAAATAACCCTTTGGGGTGTGGGCAGGGCTATTGCTCACCCAACAGGGCCAACGGCGGTTTTTGACCCAAAATAGGGCTTGCGCACGCAGCGCAATGGGTGATGTGCTGTCACATGAGGCCATGCAAGCGTGTGCGTGTCACACACGACACTAGGGCACGGCCCTGCTGTGCCGATTCTTCAAAGGGGGACAAAATGTCCCCCTTATTGTCTCGTCTGGACCAATTAGGGGTGAATTTTGCCTCCCTAGCCTCCTAAAGGGCCGTTGATAGAATAAAAACATAAATGTCATATCTAAATATATATATTAACGAAAAAAAGTGGTTTTGTTTGCAAACGGCTGACTCAGTTTTGAGTAATTTCGGGCTCGTTTCGGATCCAAATTGAGTTCAATTGGTCACTGACGCGTTTTAATGAGTGTTTTGGACTCAAAAACACATTTTGGCAGGAGGATGAAATATAAAACAAAGGGAAATTCCGCACGTGTGTGTGCGGCGTTCAATTGCATCAATTTCTGTTGTTTTAACCACGACTTTGGATTTTGAGTTTAAAATTTTTTATTTGGATCTAAACCTGGGTTTTTGGATTTAATTTGGATCAAAAAATTGGATTTTGGTTTTGAATCTTGCGTCTAAAGTTGGGTTTTGAATTTAAATTTTTGTATTTGGGTTCAGACATGGGTTCCGAGATTTATTTTGGATCAAATGGTTGTGATTTTGTTTTGGGTCTAGGATGTGGTGTAGAACATTAAAATTTAAGTCCAAATTGTAACACTTTACAAATTTAGTCTCGTATTGAAGATTGTGAGGATTTCTCAAGGGTTTATAAAGGGGATCATTCTATAAATGATTGTCCTAATTCTTAGCTTCTTTAGTTTTTTAGCCGAAACTTCTGGGAGGCGAGTTGGGATCTGTCGAACCAAGGGCCCAAGCCTAAGAGTGGGTCGTGTTGTTATATTGGCATCAGAGCATTTTCAATACTCGGACCGTGCCGTAAAGGGGGTGGAATGTAACACCTTAGAAATTTAGTCTCGTATTGAAGATTGTGAGGAATCTTATAAAGGAGATCATTACCATAAATGATTATCTTCGTTCTTAGCTTTTTCAAGTTTGGAGCTGAATCTGCTAGGGGGTGGGTTGGGATCCGTTGAACCAGGGGCCCAAGCCTAGGAGTGATAACACCAACATTTTTGACTTGTTTTTAACGTAGTTCCACCGCGGACCAAGTACATTGAAAATTTTCTGAAAACACAAATTCGAATTCATAGAATGATAATTTATTGCAGCTGTTGATTTTTCAAGGATACTGATGAAAATTACAAGTAAAAAATAAAGAAATCCTATGAAACTCCAGCCAGAATCCAACCATTAAAATGGCATGATCTGGGTAAGTATTTGATCCCATCTAGAGGGCCTAATTGGATACATAGCCGACTTGGCTGGTGAAAATGCAACAACTCTAACACTTGTTACATATATTATAAATTTACAAATTTTCCTTGAAAAACAAGAAGAAAGTCGTATGTCTTCCAAATTAATTAATTAGTTGCAAATATTGGTATATATACACCAACATGTAAATAGAGGAAGAGTGCGCTTTGATATTAGTTTAATTCAAATACACTTTCATATTTAAATGAAATATAAAACCGCCTTGGGTTTAGGTTCTCCATTGTGCAAACCGATTGGGTCACACTGCCCACAATCTTTACATGCACCTAAAAATGTTTGTCCTTCATCTCCACAGGTCACTATATATATATATATATATGTGTGTGTATATATATATATTATTTTCCTTTTTTTTTTTTTTTTTTTATTTTGCTCTTCTGCAGAAGGAACCGAACATATGGTTTCCCATTTCCTTAATTATCTTTCTTTCGATAAATATTATTTTCATCTAATGAATCTTTCTGACGTCTTTTGAAGCGAGTTTTGTAGAATACTTTTGGGAAAAAAGAAATATTAGTAAATTGATGTCATTTAACGCACATATATGTTTAGATTGAGTTACGCAAACTTGCACCCAAAACTTTAGCCATAAGATTAGTTTCAATTCGGCCATGTGTCTGTGGGGAGTTTTATCACAAGAAGAGTTCCACTATTTAGATTGAGTAACAATTATAATATCAAAACTAAACTTTCCCTATTACATAATGCTGCAACCGCTATTCTAGATCTAGCTAGTACCCATTCTTCTGCTTTCACCTGGTCATCTTTAACTTCTGCTTGGACTCGCTCTTAGAACTTCAGTCTTTTGCTTCCATTATGGCCTAGACGAGGAACCTTCACCCATCCGCTGGGAAACAAATTCCAGCTTGCAGACTACTTGCTCCTGTTCATTGTATAATTTCAACCAACAATATTACGTCAACAACAGAGTTTGAACAAATAGCGAAAACCAATAATTGCTCTATTATTTTATTTTGCAAAACTTGCAATTGACGTTCTTCGGTTTGGACACATGCACAGGACAATAACAGAATGTTTCGGTTGCTAATCAGGCATTCTCTTTTCAGCAGTAACAGTAATTTTTGGGCAGGAGTAAATTAAAGAAACAATCAAATGCCTCCTTCTATACCCATGGTCTGCCAGATGATTCACAAAATCTTCAACATGACTAAGTTATTTTAATTGGCCCCAATCTAGATCGTTCATTCTTTCAAGAAATTTTGTTTCTCTTTATTTCAATCTAACGATATGCTTTGAAGAATTCAACATTGATTTTCAAGAAATTTATCATGTGATGCGTAGATATGAGGATTCCACTATGGGAATCACAACATGCAAATATGATCTTTATGACTACATGCATTCATGGAAATGGCACCAATATATATTTATATATAGATGCATAGAGAAAATATGTGCACACGTGCAAACAAATTAACAATCATGGGCATCAAATATGGATGTGCTGTAGTACTCACCGGCTTAATTGGTAGTTGGTGTCTAGTTCGAAAGCCTTTATCAAGACAGTATTCAGTAACAAACCAGCTACTCGCAGTTCCTGCTTCATGAAAGAATTGAAACACTGTCTTGGTTCCAAATACTTCGTAAGTACCCATCTGCGTCACTGTTTCAGTTTTACCATATTGTTTCCAAGTCCCCTTACTATGCTTTCTTGTTTTGGTTTTCTTTGTCACAAAGATGGACTCTTTGTTCGCGACAGAAATTTCTGTAAGAAAAAAGCCAAAAGAAAGCAAATGCAATGTTAAAGAAAACTCTAAAATGGATGAAAAGTCTATGACTAACCTGATCTGTATAAAAGCTTTTTCTTTTAACTATTTGTATCTCCAAGACATTGTCTCCAAGCCAACATTTAGGGAGTATTTGGTAATAGTGACGGGGTATTACTCTTCTCAAAATCAACACATGGTTTTGGGCAGATACATAGAAAACTGTGTGCATATCATTTTACGAATCTGCCTCAATTGTCAATATAGGTTTGTGAAACAGCTACATGTTGCCAAACAGCTGCTTATGTATCAATTGGCATCATAAAACTTCAAGGCTAATATCCTCACTCTTAGAGATCATGCTTATTTTGACGACTGTATTCAATATGTTCATGTCTGCGAGAGTAGAGCTGGGGATTGGTTTTCGATTAACCGCGCACTGGCTCAACCAGCGATACTAAAATCCCATTATACGTAGACATGTAGTGTTGGAGCAGAGGTTAGTCAAGGGCCATGTCCCACCTAAGATTTTAGGGGAGAAAAATACCCATTGCAACTTTCTTAAAAATGTTAACTTGTTCCATACAAAATTGTTTAAAAATATAGTTGATCCCCTATGAAATTTTGAATAATACTCAAGAAAAAATGAATTCCTAGCTCTGCCTTGATGGAAGTGAAACTAGTAGTTGTAATAGTGGGTTAGATTCCAATAGGTTACAAAATCAAACCACTGCAACCTTTGGTAGATCTAAAGATGGATCAACAAAAAAAGGGTTTGGGATTGGTTTTTATGAAACACCCGAAATAAACTTCATGAGCATTGAATAAGCAAGTGCTTTATGCAATCAAGTAGTGGGACATCATGTCATGAGCATTAAAAAGCGAGTGTATTATGCATTCAAGTCATGTGGGACATAATGTCACACACCCACCCTATCTGAGATTAACTTACAGAAAACACTCATTTGCCGATTAAAAGCTTTCAAGTGAGAGATATAGAAGAGCTTGCAGCACCAACCGTATAAGTATGAGATCGAGAAGCCATATACATCAGCCTCTGGATACGGTATTTCATTTCCGTCAGCTTTTTGACTCTCTGCGATCAAGGACATCAACCTGGTGTCTTCGTCAGCCATGGCTAAAAACCAATGCAACCTCTTGTCTCCCTAGCCTCCACACTGACCGCCTATTTATACTTTGAAAAGAAGATGTGAAATTTGATTTTTTTGTTATTTGCTTCCATATATACGACCAGTATTGCTTTACATCACCCAAGTAAATCTAATTTGATTTAGTGCGTGCCAGTTTAACCGCACACATTGAACCTAGTTTTTTCCTTTGGATTTCCCCAGAACAAATTAATTAATCTTTTCTATCCATACAGATCCATTCATAAAAATCTTGTAAATGATATCAATCTTTTTTGCCCATATATGAAATCCTGCGGAATTGTTTTGCACGCTAAGATCTTGTAAGGCTGCCAATATATGAGCGGTCTCCGAAGGAATATCTTAAGCCGCTAGCTGATTGAATGTAAAATTCTGAATCATGGTCTAACATCATAAAGACAAATGACAATCAATACAAGGAATCGAAAGAAGGGTAGCAAATGCTCAGCAACCAATATGGTTGGAAACAAACCTTCAAACTACATCTCCGCTGTAAAATCTGGGTTCCAATTACTTTGAGTTTGAACCATGGTCGCAAAAAAATATGTTTTTTCTTTGAAAAGGCCGTTTTATGCTTCAAAAACACGGCAGCTGTATAGTTTGGGAAAGACACAAAATGACACGAATGAAAAGGACTCCAAAAAAACACGGATAAACACTTGTTTTTTTAAGCTGTTTGGCGGCTTTTGCATTTTTTTTGTTACTGCATGTTTATTTTCGCATTTTTTGCATTTTATTTTTTAAGATTTCTTCGATCAACTCACCCATGGGTTTTCATGAACAGCCTGGAAGAACAATACTGTCACGTAGAGCATGATAGCCGCATTAGTTGGTTGGTCTGTGCATAACCAGCTAGCAAGGCCGTCCAACTGTTCAAGAGATTACACCCTTCTGGGGCATTTCATCAAACAATTTGCATGCAATTTCAATGTCTCGGAACTTGACATGTGCTGCAAGAATGGGATACCATGAGATCAAATCTCTGTTAGGAATTTGGTCAAAAATCTGGCGAGAGCACGGCAAACAGCCACATGCAGCATAAGTTTGGATGAAGGGTGAACATCTTGACAGAGAACAATCCTAACCGCCTGAGCATGGGTTGCCATGGTAGTTGTTGTGGTAGAAAGGTGAGCGCAAGCCTTCAGGACGAAAGGTATGGAATAGCTATCTGGTCGTAACCCGACGTTCTGGATTGCCATGGTAGTTGTGCAATGGCATGAGTTCTCGTGTCTGCATTGGCCGGCAAATGGAACAACAACGTAAAATCATGCCGATCTGGTCGCCCGGTGAACGACCCTATGAGGGTGAAGCATCATTTTGTTCTCCTATAAACGCTGAATCTCTCAAGTCTCGATCACTATTGCAGCTCATTAGACAAGATAAATTCTTATGAGCGAAGGTAACCATGACCTTTGTGTAAACCGTTAAAGGCGTCAAGAACTGAACTGATTGCCATTCTTTCGTTTTTAATCTACCTTAATTTCCTGCTACGGCGTGCATCCTGAACAATATTATCAATGTCAGCATGCATAGGCTTCTTTCTGCTAGATGTGTCAATGGATCCCATAATTCGTATCAGATATTTGACCAAAATGGTTCTAAAAAGCCCGCTATGTATAGGAAAAAACTTAACATCTGGTTAAGAAATCAGATGGATTTAGATTTAAGAAGTGACGTTTGCCTTTAAATAAATATCCAATCTGATAAGGGACCTTCCGAATATCGGCCTACTTCTGATAGTATCAGCATATGTCTCTCCATATTTTAATAAATAATTATGATTTTTTTAAAAAAATAAAACTATAAGTGGCATGGCATGTCACATTCTTTTTTTTGTTTGCGATCGAGCTGGTGCTATATTTCTTACTCCTTCAACCTAATTAATATTATTGTCGTTGAACCTCTTATTTACTTAAAGCTTCCAATGTTTAAGTAAGGGCAGGTGTTGCACCACGGTAGAAGACCTAAACGAATACATATATATACGCATATAGAATGCATATGATTAGATTTTATTGTAGATGACGGGTTTCCATGATTGTAATTAATTGTGGCCAAATTAAATTAACTAGGGAGTAGTTACCAAAGCTTTCTGACGTCTTGAAATCCTGCCTCAACAAATTTCTACTCTCTATAAACTCCTTCAGGTATTCGAGCCATGCTTTGTGATTGAAAGTACCCACCACTTTACAACTCACCCATAAAGGATGTTCTCCCAAAATCGAATTGAGAATCTGCATTTTCTCAAAACAATCTCTGTTGTCAAATTCAATAACATCTGAAACGCTACCAACATTTCCCTGATCTTCAAAACCTTCTACCAGTACTCTTTTCCCGTTCTTATGATACAGAACAACAATGTGGATGCTCGCCATATCTATTGAAAGAGAGACAATTTCCAGGAACATAACCAAACTTGAGCCAACTTCTACACTCCACCGCCTGAAAATGAGAGAGAAACATATCCGAACAAGCTTTTTAGGGAGACAATCCCCCACAGGCCTCCCTTCAGATTTGAGGTTGTCTTGTTCTGATACAAGTTGTGGGCACTGCACATCTAAACGACGAAAAATGGCCTTAAATTCGTGAAGCTGGATGAAGTCTGAATCTAGCATTTCCCTGACAGAAAGGATCAATTGTCTTGGAACATACTTCTCTCTTTCACTGTAATTGAGAATTAAGCAAATCTATGCGCATCTATCCTTCCAGAATCTGATCTTGCCCTTCAAGGTGCTCAACTACCTGCCAGGATCATATTTCATGCCCATAATATTTCCCTAAAGAACCAGGAAGCTCCAGTCTGATTCCTCAAAGTCCACATACGCTGGTGGTTTAAATATTTCCAGCTAAGAAACTTTGCCCACCAAGCCGACTTCCCACACTGTATGGTGGCCAACTTTGCAAAAGAACAAACACAAACTTCTGCAATGCTTGGATGACCCACTCCCCCTACAAGCTTGGGTCTGCATAACACATCCCAGGCTATAAGGGGTCTTCTTTCTACGAGATTCTAGATCACCTCAAGGAAATTAACAGCAAGCAGATGAAAAATGCTAGTCCAGAATCCAATGACATGGTAGATAACATGTTCTATCAAACTTTTCCTGACGAACAAATGAAATCATGAGAACTTTCCAACCTGCTAGCCGCTTTTCAACCCTTTCAACAAGGTCAGAGCAACAATCAACCTTTAAGTTTCACATGAATAGGAGAAGACCCAGGCATTTTATAGAGATATCCTTCCATCTCCAACCCAATAAATTGGACATGGTTACACTTCTCTCATCATCCATATAGGAAAATAACATAGCAAACTTCTCAATTTTTTAAGCCAGCCTTGAAGCTGTCTTCCATTCCTCTAACAACTCCTTAAATTTCTCCAATGATTTTCCCCCTGCCTTACAAATGATTAACAAGTCGTCAACATACGCTAGCAAAGCAAGCACAAACCAGCTTTGGGCGCACGGGGAATCTGGATGGCTCCATCTTCCACCAAACAATAGAGTCTTCTCGACCAAGCCTCCAGGACAATTAGAAAAAGGTGGGGTGAGACAGGATCACCCTGCTTTACACCCTTCTAAGCTCAAAAAGTGACCAAGCCGATGATACATATATCATAATTAGTTTCACCCATCTCTTATCAAAGCCTAGGGAGCACACTGAGAATTTCGAAAATTCCAATTGACTTTGTCATATGCCTTGGAGATAAGAGCTTGATTCCTACCAAATTGAAGGGAATGAACTATCTCATTCCAAGAATAATGTTGTGTTGCAACTTCCTGCCCAGTAGAAAAGCACCTTGTTCCTGCCCTATAATCCTTGCAAGAACCGCGTTCATCCTGTCAGCTATCGGCCTAAGATCTCCATCAATTTTATCTCCCAGCTTCAACTTCTGGAATTAAAGAGACCATAGATCTGTTTACTTTTTTCGTTTACCGGTAGGGGCGGAGCCAGGATTTTTTTCAGGGGCGGGCGAAACCATGCGCAGGTCGGGCCAAAAGGAGCGATGGTAGGGCCAAGAGAATGGATGAGTCGGACCATACTGAAAAAATTTAATTTTTTACATATAATTTTTTTTTTCTAAGCTCACCCGGGCCATAGCCCGCGGCCTCTGCCCCTGTTTACCGGCCAGTCTTGGAAAAGTCTAAAACACTTGGAAGATTTGGATCCAACAGTCTCCCAACGATCCTGATAAAAACATGCACCAAAACCATGGGGGCCAGGTGAACTAAGCATATCTTCCTGAAAGACAACCCTTCTTACTTCATCCAGAGTAATAGGACAAAGCAGAGATATATTTTTTGATTCAGTTACCTTAGGACCAACATTCAACCTCCCAGCCAGCTTACCAGTATCTTTTAAAGTGTTTGACAGATTCTTGAAAAAAAAAACTCACAGTATTGACGAATCTGCTGGGGATCTTCAATAATTTTGTCCTTACAAACGAGATGTTTGATACAGTTCTTCCTTTTCCTTTTCCTGCCTTTCCCAGACGCTTGAAAGAAAGATGCATTGCGATCACCATCTTTCAACCATCTAGATTTAGATGGTGGATTTTGAACTTCTTTGGTTCTTACCAGCATTGGGGCAGCAGAATAATATAACCCAATTTAAATAATAATATAACGACAACAAATATAGTTGATTTAAAAATGTGTTTGATACAACTGAAGTCACGTCATCTGATATAGCATATTTTTTTGGGTTTCTAACATGAGATGGAAACCGATAATTAAGACATTGATTTGTACCTTTTAGAAAAGTCAGACCATTACTTGATAAAATTCATCATCAAGCGCTAAAAAGGAAACTGCAGTATACAGCGAAAACAATATTTGGAGAAAGCTCAAAAATTGGCTTGTGACGATAAAATCACACTTTGTGCTACATGTTGGGTTCCTGACATGAGATCATGGTGTGCTTTGGGCTGCATAATGTGTCGATCCAACTCAATGTTGTGAAGAAAATAGAGGCGTTATCAGTAAGGAAACTCTTAATCAAGAAAGAAAGGAGGAAAACAGAGGAAGTCAGCGTTACAATTGCAAAGAGGAAAACAGAGGACTCAATGAAGAAACTCCAACCAGCCGTGACAATGAAAACAGTAATGGTTGTAATCACTATAATGCCAACAAGGAAACACCAGCCCATCATAACGCTGGAGATAGTAACGATTGTAATCGTTACCTTGGAAAGAAGGAAACATTGTCATCTGGCCAACCGTGTGAAGAAAGAAATACAAAGACAATGGCTGGCCAGGCAGCTGTCAAACAGAGAGACACAACTCAACAAAGAAATAACGACTGTAAATTAGATATAGTTTCCTTCTGTAAAGATCGATATAGATCTTGTAATTCAGGAAATAATGATGCTTGTAATTCTATTATAAATAAAAGAAAGAATCAGGCCTGTCGACACCAAGAACGATAGTGGCCCTTGTGGATGTAGGTGTGATTTTACACCGAACCATGTTAAACCAGGCGTCAGTCCCTTAAATCTCTGTTTTTCTTTATGGTATCAGAGCAGGACAACCTATGGCACAGAGCAATTCTTCCTCAAGCAAGGCGTCAGCTCCAAGCAAATACCCTTGCCCATACAATCTGAATGTTGCCAACTTTGTGTCGATCAAGCTCAATCAAGGTAATTTTCTGCTTTGGCAAACGCAGATGATGGGGCTCATTGAGAGCCAAGATATGACTGGTTTCCTAGATGGAGAATACCAGCCGCCTGCACAGTTTCTCACTGCCTCTGCTGAAAGTACAGTCACAGGACTGAATCCCGACTATCTTGCTTGGCGAAAGTCGGATCGTCTCCTAAAAGGATGGATCACTGGGACTCTTGCGGAGGAAATCCTAGGCACTATCATCGGACAACAAACTGTCATGGAGGTATGGACCACTCTAACTCAGCATTTCGCTAATAAATCTAAGGAGCGAGAAATGTTTCTTATGCAAAAACTTCAAATGCATAAGAAAGGGAACTCGTCCGTTGATGAATATATTCACAGCTTCAAGAAAATTTCCGATGAGCTCGCTGCCATTGGAAAGCCTATTACAGACGAAACAAAAGTCTTTTGGCTCCTCACTGGCCTCGAAAAAGATTATGAATCTTTTCGAACAACCCTATTGACAACTATGCTGAAACCACCAGCACCCTCATATCTTGAGGTAGTTGCTCTTCTTCAAAATCATGAAACTATGAGGACGTTAGAAGGAGATTCTCCTAGCACCCACGTTGCTTTTTTTAGCCACCGTCAACCTAATCAAAGGTACAAGGGAGGCAAACATCAAAACTTCAATTCTAAAGGACGTGGTTTTGTGCAAGCTAGCCAAAGTGGTTCATGGAATTCAGACAACAAAGACAAAGACAACAATCAGAACCGATCAACTCCAGAAAAAGGCATAATATGTCAAATATGCGGCAAAAGAAATCACACCGCTCTCAACTGCTGGCATAGGTTCAATCAAGTGTTTCAGTCACAGAAGGCCCCACAAGCTTTAACCATCATGAAAGAATCTGACAATCAAGATCAACAATGGTTTCCTGACACCGGTGCATCGGCTCATGTGACGTCTAACACAGGTATACTCAGTTCTCTATCTAAATATTATGGGACAGATAAAATTATGGTTGGAAATGGAGAAAAATTGGATATTACTCATATAGGGCAGGCTACTATAGCTAATGGGCGACAAAAACTGGTTCTTGATAATGTTTTAGTCGTCCCCAAGATCAAGAAAAACCTTATCGCTGTCAGTCAATTAACGTCTGATCTTCCTTATGTTTTTGAATTTTCAACTAATGAATTTGCTGTGAAGGAAAAGATGACCAACAAAGTGATAATTACGGGAAAGAGGCATGACGATCTTTATGCGGTTGAAAATAAGAGAGAAAGCAGCAACCAGATCCATGAAGTTCATTTTTCTACAAGATTTCAAGCAGCAAATAAAGAAGTTTGGCACCAACGTCTGGGTCACGTTCATCGTGAGGTAGTAAATTTTCTTGCAAATAAAAAGGCCATTCGTGTGATAGGCTCTAGCTCCTTAAACAACATATGTTCTAGTTGTCAAATGGCAAAAATGTGTCGTCTTCCTTTCTTACCAGTGGATGAGCATTGTGACAAATTTCTTGATGAAGTTCATTATGATTTATGGGGACCAGCCCCTGTTATTTCAGTTGCTAAATTTCGATTCTATGCTATTTTCATTGATAGCCACCCGGTTCACTTGGTTCTATCCCTTGCGTTATAAATCCGAGTTATACCAAGTGTTTACAATTTTCCATAAATATGTTGAAAATCAGTTTGATACAAAAATTAAGACATTTCAAACTGATGAAGGAGGTGAATTTAATAGTCTCAAACTTGCAGCGTATTTACAAGAACATGGTATACATCATCACAAAGCTTGTCCTAAAACGCCACCCCAAAATGGAATGGCAGAACGGCGTCACAGGACCATTGTCGAACTCGGGTTGGCAATGAAGTTCAATGCTAATATACCAGCTCGATATTGGGTTGAAACCTTTTCCACTGCAGTCTGGCTTATTAATAGACTACCCACTCCTACATTGAAGATGAAATCTCCTTTTGAATTGGTCTTTGGCAAAAGTCCGTCTTACTCTTGCTTGCGAACATTTGGGACTAGATGTTTTCCATATGTAAGAGATTATGCTCTCAACAAACTTGAACCAAGATCTTTACCATGAGTATTTTTGGGTTACAGTAATACACATAAGGGATACAAGTCATTATATCCACCTACCGGAAAAATATATATTTCCCGACATGTTGTCTTTGATGAAAGTATCTTCCCTTATAAACAGCTTGAAGCACTCTTTTCTTCAACTTCAACCAGCAACAGTGGGGCGTCTTACAGTGATTGGTTAGCCTTAGATCATTGTTCAGATGGTAACAATGATAATTCATATCAAGTGGTTGATCATCACCTTTTGCATGATGGTTCATCAGACACTGCTTTTGTCCAAGAGCCTCCTAGCAGACACGACAATGTTTCAGCACAAGAGACACATGATATAGGTGCAAATGATCTACTCTCACAAAACAATGAGGCTGAAAGTCAACCGCCTGCAGGACAACTGTCGATCCAAGGAACCTCCAATATTCATTCAATGGTAACTCGGGCTAAGGTTGGTACCTTAAAACCAAACCCTAAGTACTTTTTGGCTTTAACGGTACCACTTGAACCCAAAACTGTTAAGCAGGCCTTTAAAGATCCAGGTGTCGCTGCCATGAAGGAAGAGTTATGTGCATTGGAACAATGCCACACTTGGACATTGGTACCTCACCAATCAGGTATGAATGTTGTTTCAACCCGTTGGGTCTTTAAAACCAAACTCAAAAGTGATGGAACGGTTGAGCGACTCAAAGCTAGACTGGGTGCGCGTGGGTTCAACCAAGTGCCTGGCATTGACTTTTTAGAAACCTTCTCTCATGTTATAAAGCCAGCAACCATTAGAATTGTGCTTACTATAGCTCTTTCTCACAACTGGGATATTCGACAAATGGATGTCAAAAATGCCTTCTTGCATGGTGATTTGGATCAAACTGTATTTATTGAACAACCACCAGGATTTCTTGATGATCAAAAACCAAATTTTGTGTGCCAGTTACACAAAGCTCTCTGTGGTTTACGTCAAGCTCCAAGAGCATGGTATGATCGGTTTGGAACTTATCTTCTATCAAAAGGTTTCTTCTCTAGCATCTCTGATTCCTAGTTATTTATCTATAAAGAAGGTCGGGGTGTCATTCTTCTCTTATTATACGTCGACGATATCATATTGATTGGCAGCAACCCTATGCTACTTCAAGACTTCATTCGAGATATTAGCAAGGAGTTTTCTATGAAGGATCTTGGTTATCTTCATCACTTCCTTGGCATAGAAGTGATCAAATTTTCTGGAGGGCTCTTCCTCAATCAAAAGCGATATGCCTATAGCCTGTTGGAAAGAGCAAATATGACATCATGCAAACCGGCCGTCACTCCCTTGGTTCAAAATTACAAAAATCTGGTTGATGACATACCTTTTTCCGATCCAACAATCTTTCGAAGCTTGGTGGGAGGCCTCCAATACCTCACATTCACGCGGCCTGACATCTCCTTCGCTGTGAACTTCATTAGCCAATACATGCAATCACCCATGGTCAGCCACTTTCAACTACTTAAAAGACTCATTCGATATGTTAGTGGTTCCATTGATGTCGGATGTCATTTACATTCGCAAGCGCAACTCCAACTTCATGCCTTTTCTGACTCCGACTGGGCTGGATGTCAGGCAACACGTCACTCTACTACTGGTTTTGTTACGTGTCTCGGCACTAATCCTATTTTATGGACAGCCAAGAAGCAACCTACAGTGGCCAGATCTACCACCGAGGCTGAGTACCGATCAATGGCATCTGCTGCTACCGAATTAACCTGGATTACATATATCCTCAAAGACATCGGACTCTATCTCCCAGAACCACCGGTCCTCTATTGTGACAACATGTCCGCACTTCAAGTATCTATCAAACCGGTTTTTCACTCTCGCATGAAGCATGTCAAATTAGACTATCATTTTCTAAGGGAAAAGGTTGCACTCGGTCTTCCTACGACTCAATTTGTTCCAACGACCCAACAGGTGGCCGACATTTTCACCAAGGCTCTCTCTCGAACCACTTTTGAATTTTTAAGAGGCAAACTAGTGCTTTCCATACCGCCGCCTAGTTTGAGGGAGGCTGAAGAAAATAGAGGCGTTATCAGTAAGGAAACTCTTAATCAAGAAAGAAAGGAGGAAAACAGAGGAAGTCAGCGTTACAATTTCAAAGAGGAAAACAGAGGACGCAATGAAGAAACTCCAGCCAGCCGTGACAATGAAAACAGTAATGGCTGTAATCACTATAATGCCAACAAGGAAACACCAGCCCATCATAACGCTGGAGATAGTAACGATTGTAATCGTTACCTTGGAAAGAAGGAAACATTGTCATCTGGCCAACCGTGTGAAGAAAGAAATACAAAGACAACAGCTGGCCAGGCAGCTGTCAAATAGAGAGACACAACTCAACAAAGAAATAACGACTGTAAATCAGATATAGTTTCCTTCTGTAAAGATCGATATAGATCTTGTAATTCAGGAAATAATGATGCTTGTAATTCTATTATAAATAGAAGAAAGAATCAGGCCTGTCGACACCAAGAACGATAGTGGCCCTTGTGGATGTAAGTGTGATTTTACACCGAACCACGTTAAACCAGGCGTTAGTCCCTTAAATCTCTGTTTTTCTTTATGTTGCTCCTCAAAACTGAGCTTAAAATCAAGTATGTTTATAAACAAGTCAAGTTCGAGTCCAATTATATGCTGGAAATGTTAAACAAGTCGAGTTTGAGTTGTAAGAATTCTACTCATTTAAACTCAACTTGGCTCAACTATATATTAAATGTTGAATTAATAGCCTTTTTGAATGATCAGAAACGAGTTTTATCTCAAGAAGAGTTCCACTATTTAGATTGAGTACAATTATTACATCAGAACTAAACTTTCCCTATTACATAATGCCGAAACCGCTATTCTATATCTAGCTAGTACCCATTCTTCTGCTTTCACTCGGTCGTAGAACTTGCTTCTTCAACTTCAGTCTTTTGCTTCCATCATGGCTCAGACGAGGAACCTTCATCCTCCGGCTGGGGCACAAATTCTAGCTTGCAGACTACGTACTCCTGTTCATCGTATAATTTCAAGCAACAATATTACGTCAAGAGAGTTTGAAAATTGCTATTTGGTTGAGATACTTGTTCATGGCTGTGGTGCAGGTAGAATATTTTCCTACTAATTCAAAAAAAAAAAAAAACTACATCATCCAAGTACATAGTAAAATGATATTTGAGGGGCACCGTATATTGGTAAATGAATCATTGTGGGGCACCAATCTATAAATAAGTAGATCGCAGGGGCTAACTAATATGTAATTATATGAATTTGATGGGGCAGCATGTGAAAAAGTACACTAAGGGGCACTTTGACAATAATAACATATTATTACATGAATCTGCACGCCCCAGATTCATGAAACCCTTCTTACTCTCTTTTATGAATCTGTCTCATTTTTGCATACATTCATAAGAGAGTAATAAAATGTTACTGTTTCTAAAAAGACACGCTCTTTTCAGCAGTAACAGTAATGTTTGGCAGGACTATATTAAAGAAACAATCAAATGCCTTCTTCTATCTACTCATGGTCTACCAGTAAATTCACAAAACGATCTTGAACATGACAACGTTATTTTAATTGGCCCTAATCAGATCGTTCATTCTTTCAGTTTCTCATTGTTTCAATCTAACGACATGATGTGAAGAATTCAACATTGATTTTCAAGAAATTTATATTGCGACGTGTAGGTATGAGGATTCCACTATCGGAATCACAACATGCAAATATGATCTTTATGGCTATATATATATATATATATGTGTGTGTGTGTGTGTGTGTATTTGTTTAATACAGATGCAGAGAGAAAATATGTGCACATGGATGTGCTGATGTGCTCACCGGCTTCTTTGTTAGTTTGTGTTGAATTCGGTAAACTTTATCAAGACTGTACTCAGTAACAAACCAGCTACTCGGAGTTCCTCCGGAATGATAGAACTGGAACACTGACTTGGTTCCATATACTACCTTTCCATCTCGGCACATCACTGTTTCAGTTTCACCATATTGTCTCCAAGTCCCCTGACTGTGCTTTCTCGTTTCAGTTTTCTTTGTCATGAAGGCAGACTCTTTGTTCGCGGCAGAAATTTCTGTAAGAAAAAATGCCGAAAAATGCAAATGCAATGTTAGCGACAAACTTTAAAATATATTATAAGTATATGTCATTTATCTGAATATACGCAAGAACAAGCTTTTCTTTTAACTACTTGTATCTCCGGGAGTATTGGCTATAGTAACTGGTTATTGTTGTTCTAAAAAACACCCAAAATTTCAGATAGATTCGTGAAACACTGTGTAACATCGTTTCAAGAATCTTTTGGAATTTTCAATATATGTTTGTGCAACGGCTACATGTTGCCAACAGCTGCTTATGGATCAACTGGCATCATAGAAGTTCAAGGATAATATCCTCACTCTTAGATATCATGCTTGTTTTGATGACTGTATTCAATATGTTCATGCCTGTGAGAGTAGAGCTGTAGATTGGTTTTTGATTAACCATGCACTGGCCCAACCAGCTATACTAAATCTCTTATATATATATATATTAGATTTCCATGTTAGTATATAAACTGGACATGTAGTGTTGGAGCCGAGGTTACGCATGAGCCATCGCCTTCCTATGATTTTACGAGAGAAAAATACCCATTGCAACTTTCTTAAAAATGTTAAATTTTTCCCTGCAAAATTATTTAAAAATATAGTTAAGCCCCTATCAAGTTTTGAACAATAACAGAAAAAAAAAAACTCTTCGAGGACGTGAAACATTGGTTTTTATGAAAGGCCGAAAAGAAAAGTCGTGAGCATTGAGAGGGGAGTGCTTTGAGTAACTAAGTCCCGGCACATCATGTCACATCACGTCACTACCCTACTTGAGATGAACTTATATAAAACTGGCATTCTCCGATTAAAAGCATCCAAATGAGAGAGATATGAGGCTTGCAGCACCAACCGTCCAAGTATGAAAGCGAGAAGCCATATACATCAGCCACTGGAGGCGGTCTACAATTTTGACTCGCTGTGATCAAGGACATCAACTTGGTATCTTCGTCAGCCATGGCTAAAAACCAATGTAACCTGTTGTCTCTCTAGCCTCCACATTGTACGCCTATTTATACCTTGAAAAGAAGATGTGAAATTTTATTTTTTGTTAATTGCTTCCATATATACGACCTGTATTTCCTTCCATCACCCAAGCAAATCTAATTTGATTTAGTGCGTGATAGTTTAACTGCGCACATTGAACGTAGTTTTTCCTTTGATTTCCTCCAAACAAATTAATTAATCTTTTCTATCCATACAGATCCATTAATAAAAATCTTGTAAATGATATTAATCTTTTTTATCCATATATAAAATCTTGTGAAGTTGTTTGCACGCTAAGATCTTGCAAGTCTGCCAATACATTAGGAAAACATGATTTTTTATATGGATGATGTATATATGAGCGATCTCCGACGGAGTATCTTAAGTTGCTAGCTTATGGAACATAAAAGTCTGAACCATGGTCTAATATCATAACCCTATAAGCCTCCACATTTTATTAAGACAAATGACAATCAATAAAAAGAATCAAAAGAAGGGCAGCAACAAACATGGTTGGAGTCAAACCTTCAAACTTAAAAAAAAAAAAAAAAAAAGTCTATTGCAGGTTCAGAAAACGACATTGAAAGATTAAGCTAAAGCTTTCTCATGTCTTGAAATCCTGTCTCAACAAATTTCTACTCTCTCTAAACTCCTTCAGGACCAGGTGTATGAGTCATGCTTTGTAATTATAGGTACCCACCACTTTACAACTCACCCATAAAGGATGTTCTCCCAAAATCGAATTGAGAATCTGCATTTCTCAAAACAATCTCTGTTGTCAAATTCAATAACATCTGAAACGCTACCAACATTTCCCTGATCTTCAAAACCTTCTACCTGTACTCTTTTAACGTTCTTATGATATAGAACAACAAATTCAACGCCCCTTGGATCTTAATCCAAACCATTTTCATATTTGATTTCTTTACACTTTGAAACCCAGGACAAATAGAGATTGTCAACGACTCGATTTCATGAGTCATTTCAATGCATACCCAAGTGCTCGAATTCAGATTCAAGTATTAGTATGGATGCAAATTTAGTTTTAATGTTAATGAACCCGTCAATCCAAATCCTATTTCTCCTTTTCGAAACAAACACCAATTAAGCGGTCTTTCAGGCCAGGTCAAACTTCATAACTCCTCTTATGTCCTGCTTCGCCTTGATCTTTCTTCCGATTCCTTTCTCTACTTGGAGTCCAAACCTTAGGAAAGAGAGTGTTTTCAATCCCTCTCCACTCGAAGGGGTGGATGGTGGATTTTGATCTTCTTTGGTTCTTAGTTCTTACCAGCAACGAGGCAGGAGAATAATATAAACCAATTTAAATAATAATATAATGACAATAAATATAGTTGTTTTGAAAATGTGTTTGATACAACACAAGTCACGTCATCTGATATAGCATNCTAATATGAGATGGAAACCGATAATTAAGACATTGATTTGTACCTTTTCGAAGAGTAGGACCATTGATAAAATTCATCCTCAAGAGTTAAGAAGGAAACTGCAGTATACATGGTAAAACAATATTTGGCATGAGAACATCGGTGAAAAAGAATCATTACTGACATGCAGTGCATCCTTGTCACTAGAACTGCTTGCCTCTAGAAAATGATAATTATAGATGCTTAGGGCTATTTTGGCTTGCAATTTAGTCCCTTCGTTGGAAAAATTGGCCGTTCTCTCGAAGTTTTCCCTCGTATGACTTTCATGTCCTTTATCCGATTTGCTGGTCTGCTGGATGGAGATAAACGATGAAAAAACTGTTTTAAAGTCTAATTTATAGAAAGGCACATTTCTGGTTCAAAGTCAAATAGGCAGATGCTTTGTTTGCAGTTTATGGTTGGAGCAGATGCACAAGAAATTTAACCTTTCTGCAGAAGATATTGCATCATCAGATCATGTTGTTTCAGTATTTTAGACTAAAGGTAACAATGGTTGTATCATAACTGCTCGGGCAGTGAATGCATATGTTATATATAGAAGGTGTGTCACCTATTCAATTTCGGTAGGTATTAACTTTTTTGGATCGTTAAAGGTCATGGAACTACGGCTTTCTTATCTTAAAGGTCATGGAATTAACCTCTTGCCCATCTAAAGTATTTTAGACTAAAAATATATATGATATGTGACCCAAAAAAATATTAAAATATTGAAGCTCAACCATGCCCATCTCATTACATAATCTTTCTCAGCTTCTTCTAAACAATTTGGTTTGCAAAAACACAGCAGGTTTAATATTAAGCAACAACACTAACGTACAACTATTACATACATTTTCAATTTCTTGATTTAAATATTTTCCCTTTTTTATTTCCTTATGGAGAATCGAGCTTGGAAATAACAAGTCGTGAAAAACTGAACAAGAAGAAAGATGTTTATTAAAGGCTATAAGTATACTTGAACAAAATTGGTCGACTACTATTGATACCTTTGTTTTGTATTCTTCTTACGTTACCCCTCTCACGTGCAATACATTATTTTGTAGCATTTGTGTGTCGTATACTATATATATATATATATATAACAGTCAACCCACTTAAGGAGGAAGGCGTTTTCTAATCCATCCACTTATAAAAGAATCACATCTGGTCCTTTCGAAATTTCTTCAACTTGTTTTCTTCCTGCGGACACCTTGACTAATTATCTCCTTAAACAAGTACAGACCGCAACTGTTTATACTTCTATTCACGCGTTGAACTTGTTCGTTATCTCTTGCATTGATATTTATGATTATTTAATTTCACTAGCGAAACCAAAAATTTTCGCTGGTGGGAGTTGTAATTCAAGAACTTTAGTGCTTTTAGGGGCACTTATATATAGGTAATCAAATGTATCAAATTATTAATGCAAAAATTTGCTCTGCCACTGCTTAATTTATTTATCGGTTTATAATTTATTTCTCGTGATACAGTTCTTTTCTTCCGACTAAATGCTAATGCACTTGATATTCCATCACGGTCATCAGTCATCACCAGGAAGAGAATTTCTTTTCCAGCAGATTTTTTTTTAGGTATAGAGATAATCTAAGATGACTTGTTCTGCTTGCCAGTCAATGGCATGTTCTTTCAAGGAGAACTAATAAAACCGCTTTGGATTTAGGTTCTCCATTGTGCAAACCGATCAAACTTCTCCTCCCCCACCCTTCTCTCTCTCTCTCTCTCTCTCTCTCTATATATATATATATATATATATATATATACACTCCATCTTTTCCTATTTATTTTTTAATTTTTATTTTGCTAGAATGTCTTAAGCCCTTGGCTGGTTCCTAAGGCTAGTTCAACCAGAAGGAACTAGTGGAACATGTATAGCTTCTCTTTTCTTTAATTGTCTTTGCTTCGATAAATATTACTTTTATATGGTGAATCTTTATGACGTCTTTTGAAGCCAGCTTTGTAGAATACCTTTTTTAAAAAAAAAAATTGGTAGTAAATTAATGTCATTTAACACACATATATGTATAGGTTGGGTTACACAAACTTGCAACTAAAATTTTAGCCTTAGGATTAGTTGCGCTGTGTGCCTGTGTCAATGTGCGTATAATATATATATACATATACATATACATATATATATATATAAAATGATTAGGAGCGATCTTTATCACAAGAAAAGGTCCACTACTTAGATTGAGTAACAATTATTATATCAACACTAAACTTTCCCCTATTACATAATGCTGGAACCGCAATTCTAGATCTAGGTGGTACCCA
Source organism: Nymphaea thermarum (assembly GCA_011799765.1). NCBI lineage: Eukaryota > Viridiplantae > Streptophyta > Magnoliopsida > Nymphaeales > Nymphaeaceae > Nymphaea > Nymphaea thermarum. Next base: position 808,382 of record JAANDH010000123.1, read on the forward strand.
TCCTTCTGCTTTCAATGAGTCATAGAACTTGCTTCTTTAACTTCGGCTTGGACTCGCTCTTAGAACTTCAGTCTTTTGCTTCTACTGTGGCGAAGACGAAGAACCTTCATCCAGCGGCTGGGACACAAATTCTAGCTTGAGGACTACGTGCTCCTGTTCATTGTATAATTTCAAGCAACAATATTACGTCAACAGAGTTAGGACAATAACAGAATGTTAATGTTGTTAAACATGCATTCTCTTTTCAGCAGTAAAAGTAATGTTTCGGGAAGAGTAAATTAAAGAAACAATCACATGCCTCCTTCCATCTACCCATGGTCTACCAGCAGATTCACAATCTGATCTTGAACATGAACATGACTAAGTTATTTAAATTGGCCCCAATCTAGATCGTTCATTCTTTCCCGAAATTTTAGCTTCTCATTGTTTCAATCTAACGATATGCTGTGAAGAATTCAACATTGGTTTTCAATAAATTTACAATGCGATGTATAGATATGAAGATTCCACAATGGCAATCACAACATGCAAATACGATCTTTATGACTACATGCATTTATGGAAATGGCACCGATATGTATATTTTATATAGATGCACAAGGAAAATATGTGCACTCGCCCAAACAATTTGACAATCATGGGTAGCAAATATGGATGTTCTGTAGTGCTCACCGGCTTTTTTGGTAGTTTGCGTCGCTCTCGATACTCCTTACTAAGACAATATTCGGTAACAAACCAGCTACTCGGAGTTCCTCCAGGATGAAAGAATTGGAACACTGACTTGGTTCCAGATACTTCTTTTCCACCGGGGCACATCACTGTTTCAGTTTCACCATGTTGTCTCCAAGTCCCCTTACTGTGCTTTCTTGTTTCGTTTTTCGTGCTCAAGAAGGTAGACACTTTGTTCACGACAGAAATTTCTGTAAGAAAAATGCCAAAAAAGAAAAAGCAAATTCAATGTTAGCTACAACCTCTAAAATGGATTATAAGTCTATGTCTAACCCCGATCTGTATATGTGCAGGGTTTGTATCTCCAAGTGATTGTCTCCAAGCCCACATTTAGCGAGTAACCAATTATTACTGTTCGAAAAATCAACCCCAAGACTGTGTCTCAAATTTTCAATATAGGTTAGTTAAACAGCTACATTTAACCAGACAGCTGCTTATGGATCATGCTTGTTTCTGTATTCAGTATGTTCATGTCTGTGAGAGTAGAGCCGTTGATTGGTTTTCGATTAACCCCGTATTGGCCCAACTAGCCATATTAAATCCCTTTTGCTGCAACTCTCTATATATGTTTTGTTTAAATTTTCATGTTAGCATATAAAATGGACATGTAGTGTTGAAGCCGAGGTTAGGCAAGGGCCATGGCCCTCCTAAGATTTTAGGGGAGAAAAATACCTATTCCAACCTTCTTAAAAATGTTAAATTGTTCCATACAAAATTGTTTAAAAATGAATTCTTAGCTCTTGTAACAGTGGGCTAGATTCCAATAGGTTACAAAATCAACCCACAGCAACCTTTGGTAGATCTAAAGATGGAGCAACAAAAAAACCGTTTGGAACTGGGTTTTATGAAAGGCCGGAAAGAAACGTTATGAGCATCGAAATGTGAATGCATTATGCAATGAAGTGGCGGCACATCACATCCGGACAATAAGATTGACTTATACAAAGCATTCATACTCCGATTAAAAGCTTCCAAATGAGAGAGAGAGGAGATGCTGCAGCACCAACCATATAAGTATGAAATGGAGAAGCCATATACATCAGCCACTGGATACGGTCCTTTAGATTTTTGACTCTCTGTGATCAACGACATCAACCTGGCGTCTTCCTCGGCCATGGCTAATAACCAATGTTACCTGTCGTCTCTCTAGCCTTCTGAACGCCTATTTATACTTTGAAAAGAATCTTAATTTTTGTTGATTGCTTCCATATATACGGCCCGTATTTCCCTCCATCACCATGCAAATGTAATTTGATTTATTTTTTTCCTTTAGATTTCCAGCAAACAAATTAATCAATCTTTTCTATCCATACAGATCCATTAATAAAGATCTTGTAAATGATATCAATCTTTTTTACCCATATATAAAATCTTGTGAAGTTGTTTGCACGCTAAGATCTTGTAAGGCTGCCAATACTTTAGGAAAACAAGATTTCTTATATGGATGATGTAAATATGAGCGATCTCCGAAGGAATATATTAAGTTGCTAGCTTATTGAACGTAAAATTCTGAATCATGGTCTAATATCATTGCCCTATACGCCTCCACATTTTATGAGGACAAATGACAATCAATACAAGAATCAAAAGAAGGGTAGCAAATACTTCAAAAAAAAAGATCTGTCGCAGGTTCAGAAAACAACATTGAAAGATTAAGCTAAAGCTTTCTGACGTCTTGAAATCCTGTCTCAACAAATTTCCACTCTCTGTAAACTCCTTCAGGTATCTGAGCCATGTTTTGTGATTGAAGGTATCCACCACTCTACAACTCACCCATAAAGGACGTTCTCCCAAAATCGAATTGAGAATCTGCATTTCCTCAAAACAATCTCTGATGTCAAATTCAATAACATCTGAAACGCTACCAACATTTCCTGTTCTTTTGATATAGTACAACAATGAGGATGCTCACCATACTTATAGAAAGAGATAGACAATATCCAGGAACATAACCAAACTTGAGCCAACTTCTACACTCCACCTCCTGAAAATGACAGAGAAACATATCCGAACAAGTCTTTTTAGGAAGATAATTACCCCACGGCCACAGGCCTCCCTTTAAATTTTAGTTTGTCTTCTTCTGATAGAAGTTGTGCGCACTGCACTTCCAAACGATGAAAATTGGCTTTAAATTCATGAATTAGGATGAAGTCTGAATCTAGCATTTCCTTCTGAGAAAGGTTCAATTTTCATGGAACATACTTCTCTCTTTTCTTAACCATCTGAGTGCCATCTTTCTCTGAGATAACTATCTTGGCTCTCCCTTCAACCTCCATCACTTCCAGAGGCCCTAAATTCCCACCATCTTCTGATAACGACGTAGCAACGATCCTCGCCGAAGATGTATCTGCATCCCGCTTTGGCAATCTGATATTTTTCTTCTTCTCCCTCCAACCTATCTTCTCCAACCATAGGAAGAACCATCAGGTAGCACACAATGCCAATTCTTATTGAATGGGGCATTCATTAAACACCAAAAATCCAACTTTTTAAAAATGGATGTTTAATTTCATCCCATAACTAACTTATTTAAATCCATTTAGTTACGTACCTAATACAAATCTGATCTACCGACATCTCTAGTCAAGCTATCATGCATAATCAATTTCTGACAATAAAGCTCAAGAGTTTATCTTCCTAGCAATTTACATCGAAGGTAAGACTAAGAAGTATGCACTTCCTCTGAACTTCAAGCACCTTTAAGTTAACTTCTTTATGTTTATCTTATAACAGGGTGGTGGAACTCTTATTAACATGAAAGACAACGTGTGGTTGATGAAAATGATATGTGATGTATGTATTGATTACGTATTGATTACCAACACCATGACCCAACCTTTTAATCCAAAGTATATGTTTTGGAGAATATTGTGCAGGTGAAATTTAAGCTGCTCATGCATAATATCGTCAACCTATTCCGGGTAAAAATTGAAGAGAGTCATCACCGACTCTTGAGATGAGTCCAGAAGACTCAAGAGGCAACGAGCCTCCTCTCTTAGGTCGGTGGCTAAATGTAATCATTACAAGTAGTAAAAAAAATAATCAAAAGAAAAAATAAGAAATCGGTGGAAGCATCCACCACCGACTAAGTCCTCCCTATAAATAGGAGTGGCTAGTCATTGTGAAGAGCATAGAAATATTATGTTGAGTGATCTTGGGTGCTCACTTTGTGAGTTGGATGTGTGCTCATTTTATGAGCTGGTGAGTGTTAGCTCGTGTGTTCACTTCGTAAACTGGTGAGTGTTAGCTCGTGTGTTCACTTCGTAAACTCGAGTGTCGAAGTTTTCAAGTGTATGCTGCAAGAGCGTTGGGTGTATTAGCTCACTACGTGAGGTGAGGTGAGTTTTCTTGAGTCTCCTTCTGTAATGCTTATTTTGATGAATAAATAGTTTAAGTATATTTTGTCAAAGTTATTATTGAGAATTATTTTGGACGTCGAGACTCTGCTGGATTTTCTCTGCATAAATTCAAGTTTGTAGCTGAGTTTTATTTAGGGCCTGCATTATGTTTCCCAACAAAAATTTTCAGAAATGCTTTCTTCTGTGAATGCTAAAATCTTGAGGAGAAAAGTTTGGTCCAACTTTTTTCTTGAAATTTTTCACATTATTAGCCGTTTAACTAGACAACTTTATTCTTAAAACTGAAATCCCTCGTTCACTAAATGAGTCGAGCTTGAGCTTAACATATGCAGGTTGAGACTGAGTTGCCAAACTCATTCTGCTTCCTCCCCAATGTGCCAATAAGGTATAAGCAACTATGGATGAACTTAAAATTGATGTCCATATTTTCATCCTTAATGTCTGATCTGGATGCAGGGGATCCGCACCTATATGTAAATTCCCAAAATTGCCCAGAAATATCAATACAAAATATTTTAAAAAATTTGGGGTCAGTGTGGGATTTGTTTATACCTGTCGAGATGTGTATGTCGCATGGAGGTGGAATTTGTTTATCCATTTTTTCGGGAATCAGATGATTTCTTTTACGGGATTGGGGCCTGAACCCCAAATAAAACCAATCCTCTGGTACATCCATCTTTTGTTGTTCATGAACCAAGATGATCGAATATGCAATTTCTTTTCACTGGTGTCCAACCATAGAACCCAAGCTCAAGCCTTAACTGTTCCTAGTTATGAGTATGTTGGATCTAAAACTAGACATGGCCCCTTGGATCTTAATCCAAACCATTTTCATATTTGATTTCTTTACACTTTGAAACCCAGGACAAATAGAGATTGTCAACGGCTCGATTTCATGAGTCATTTCAATGCATACCCAAGTGCTCGAATTCAGATTCAACTATTAGTATGGATGCAAATTTAGTTATAATTTCATGTTAATGAACCCGTCAATCCAAATCCTATTTCTCCTTTTCGAAAAAAACACCAATTAAGCTATCTCTCACGCCAGGTCAAACTTCAAACTCCTCTCATGTCCTGCTTCGCCTTGATCTTTCTTCCGATTCCTTTCTCTACTAAACCGTAGGAAAGAGAGTGTTTTCAATCCCTCTCCACTCGAAGGGGTGGATGGTGGATTTTGATCTTCTTTGGTTCTTAGTTCTTACCAGCAACGAGGCAGGAGAATAATATAAACCAATTTAAATAATAATATAATGACAATAAATATAGTTGTTTTGAAAATGTGTTTGATACAACACAAGTCACGTCATCTGATATAGCATNCTAATATGAGATGGAAACCGATAATTAAGACATTGATTTGTACCTTTTCGAAGAGTAGGACCATTGATAAAATTCATCCTCAAGAGTTAAGAAGGAAACTGCAGTATACATGGTAAAACAATATTTGGCATGAGAACATCGGTGAAAAAGAATCATTACTGACATGCAGTGCATCCTTGTCACTAGAACTGCTTGCCTCCAGACAAGTTTGAGAATTAGAAAATGATAATTACTAGTCCCTTCGTCGGAAAAATTGGCAGTACTCTCGAATTCTTCGCTCGTATGACTTTCATTTCCTTTATCCGACTTGCTGTTCTGCTGGATGGAGATACACGATGAAAAAATTGTTTTACTTAAAGTCGAATTTATGGAAAGGCACATTTCTGGTTCAAAGTCAAATAGGCAGATGCGTTGTTAGCAGTTTATGGTTGGAGCAAATGCACAACAAATTTATCCTTTCTGCAAAAGATATTGCATCATCAGATCATGTTGTTTCAGTATTTTTTACTAAAGGTAACAATGGTTGTATCATAACTGGTCGGGCAGTGAATGCATATGTGATATATAAAAGGTGTGTCACATGTTCAATTTTGGTGGGTACTATCTTATATTTTGGTGGGTACTATCTTATATAGAAGGTGTGTCACCTATTCAAGTTTGGTAGGTATTAACTTTTTTGGATCGTTAAAGGTCATGGAATTACGGCTTTCATATTGACTAGTGTACCATACACCACCTAAATCTCGATGTTACCAAAGACCTTAGAAAAAAAATGGATGGTCCTTAATCCAGTCTTTTTAGATGATAGATTCTTAAGATCTTGCCCATCTAAAGTATTTTAGACTAAAAATATATATGATATGTGACCCAAAAAAAAGCAGCTTTAGTATTAAATCATCAAAATAATATTAAAATATTGAAGCTCAACCATGCCCATCTCATTATATAATATTTCTCAGCTTCTTCTAATCAACTTGGTTTGCGAAAAAACACAGCAGGTTTCATATAAAGCAACAACACTGAAGTACAACTATTACATACATTTTAAATTTCTTGATTTAAATATTTTCCCTTTTTTATTTCCTTATGGAGAATCCAGCTTGGAAATAACATATTGTCTCCAAGTCCCTTTAGTGTGCTTTCTTGTTTCGGTTTTCCTGCTCAAGAGGGTAGACACTTTGTTCGCGACAGAAATTTCTGTAAGAAAAAATGCCAAAAAAAAAAGCACATGCATTGTTAACTACAAACTCTAAAATAGATTATAAGTCTATGTCTAACCAAAGTAATTTCTTCTTTTCACTATTTGTATCTCCAAGAGATTGTCTCCATGCCCACATTTAGGGAGTATTTAGTGACAGTAACCAATTATTACTGTTCGAAAAATCAACACCAAGATTTCAAGCATATTCATGAAACACTGTGTGCCTCAATTTTCAATATAAGTTCGTGAAAACAGCCACATTTAACCAGACAGCTACTTATGGATCAATTGGCATCATAAAGCTCCCAAGGATAATATCCTCACTCGTAGAGATCATGCTTGTTTTGACGACTGTATTCAGTATGTTCATGTCTGTGAGAGTAGAGCAGTTGATTGGTTTTCGATTAACCGCGCATTGGCCCAACCAGCTATATTAAATCCCTTTTAATGCAACTATCTGTATATATTTTGTTTAAATTTTCATGTTAGCATATAAAATGGACATGTAGTGTTGGAGCCGAGGTTAGGCAAGAAATACCTATTCCAACCTTCTTAAAATGTCAAATTGTTCCATACAAAATTGTTTAAAAATATAGTTAAGCCCACAATACTCAAGAAAAAATAACAGTGGGTTAGATTCCAATAGGTTACAAAATCAACCCACAACAACATTTGGTAGACCCAAAGATGGACCAACAAAAAACCATTTAGAACTAGGTTTTATGAAAGGCCGGAAAGAAACGTCATAAGCATCGAAAAGCGAGTGCTGGAAAATCAATTGACTTATACAAAACTCTCATACTCCGATTAAAAGCTTCCAAATGAGAGAGATAGGAGATCCTGCAGCACCTACCGTTAAGTATGAAATGGAGAAGCCATATACATCAGCCACTGGATACGTTCCTTTAGATTTTTTACTCTCTGTGATCAAGGACATCAACCTAGCGTCTTCGTCAGCCATGGCTAAAAACCAATGTTACCTGTTGTCTCTCTAGCCTTCTGAACGCCTATTTATACTTTGAAAAGAATATGTGAAACTTTTATTTTTTGTTGATACAAGTTGTAGGCACTACACATCCAAACGACGAAAAATGGCTTTAAATTCCGGAAAATGATGAAATCTGAATCTAGCATTTCCTTGACGGAAAGGTTCAATTGTCATGGAACATGTCAGTCAACATACACTAGCCTTGATGCTGTCTCTGTTAGTCTCTCACGGTTGTCGTCAACTTGTCGTTAAAACTCCTTAAATTTCTCCAATGATTTTAACAAGCAGGATGAAATCTGCCTTACAAAAGATTAGCAAGTCGTCAACATACGCTAACAAAGCAGCGCACAAACCTGCTTTGGGTGCATCGGGAATCTTTATGGCTCCATCTTCTACCAAACAATAGAGTCTTCTCGACCAAGCCTCCAGGACAATTAGAAAAAGGTGGGGTGAGACAGGATAACCCTGCCTTACACCCCTTCTAAGCTCAAAAAGTGAACAAGACGATGATACATATATCTAGCATTCCCTTGACAGGAAGGTTCAATTGTCATGGAACATACTTCTCTCTTCAACTGTAATATTGGGAATTAAGCAAATCTATGTGCATCTATCCTTCCAGAATCTGATCTTGCCCTTCAAATGCTCAACTACATGCTAGAATCATATTCCATGCCCATAATATTTCCTTAAAAAGAACCAGGAAGCTCCAGCCTGATTCCTCAAAGTCCACATACGCTGGTGGTTTAAATATTTCCAGCTAATAAACTTTGCCCACCAAGCCGACTTCTCACACTCTATAGTGGCCAACTTTGCAAAAGGACCAACACTCATTTCTGCAATGCTTGGATGACCCACTCCCCCTACAAGCTTGGGTCTGCATAACACATCCGAGGCTACAAGGGGTCTTCTTTTTACGAGATTCTAGATCACCTCAAAGAAATTAACAGCTAGGCAGATGAAAAATGCTAGTCCACAATCTAATGACATGGTAGATGACATGTTCTATCAAACATTTCCAGACAAACAAATGAAAGCATGTGAACTTTCCAACCTGCTAGCTGCTTTTCAACCCTTTCAACAAGGTCAGTGCACCAATCAACCTTTAAGTTTCCCATTAATGGGAGAAGATCCAGACATTTTATAGAGAGATCCTTGTTGGGAAATTTCCCTCATGTATAAACAATAAACAAATATGCCCTAAACAGGATCATGTTCATGCTAAATCGTTGAAACAAAACCTCAACTCTAATAGAAGTGTACCTGAATCCATCTGAACAAATGGACGATCAGATTGCAGTAGGATCTTTTAGGGTCTGTGCGGCACATATGCGGTTTCTCTCAGATGCGGAAGACACAACCCTAGAAACCAATGTTTTAAACAACCGTTGCACGACCCCAGGAACCATTTACCCTTTTATATTATTAGCAATTACGGATTCAACTCATCAAAGATTCCATAATTGCGTACAGGTATCTATACAACATAAGAATACCTCATACCATATTAAATGACGTAATATCCAAAAAACGCAATCACTTAAGCTTATATTTACATTAAGATAGTCATGATGTCTGAAATTTTTCATAGACATATGTCAGCCACTAAATGATCCTTACAATCTCTCACTTTGGCCAAATATGTCTTTATATATTCAGACATTACATAAAATTTTAGGAGCTCATAACTGATATCATATTAAACATCATTTTTACCAATATCGTCCATGTTCATATCAACACGTAACCAAAGTGGCTTTCACTATATTAAAATTAGCTTAACCTTCATTGATCACAAATGTTAACACAATCAATAACATAGATATGATATGGATGTATAACATGAGAATTACATGTAACGTGATTACAACATGTCTATTCTCAACTGGTCCTACTTTAAAACCTTATTGAGATCAATAGTATAAACACACAATGGAACCAAAGAACTTTAGACTATATTCTTCAGAAAACTGAATATATGCCTATACATAAGAGCAAACAAAATACAAACTCCAACTAAACTAGTGCATCATCAAAGGATTACACCCTCATATGCACTAGGGGTGGGCATCAGGCGGGGCTGGTAAGGCCCAGCCTGCTAAGACCCGGCCCGGTACCGGGCCTGGCCACCAAAAGTCACGCCCAGCCTAGCCCGTTTGGCGGGCCGGGCCGAGTTTGCGAAGAGGGAGACGGGGAGGGGGAGGGAGAGGAGGAGGGAGAGCAGAGACGGAGACGGGAAGGGGGAGGGAGGAGGCGGGGCGGCTACATTCTCAGCAGTCGAATTCGCCACAGAACCCACCCAAGATGTTCACATAATTGGAATACCAACTCCTCGCTTTTCCCCCTTCTCCAACCCCCGAACAACAACCTTCTTTAACGGCTCCAAAAAAACCCTAACCCTGAATTCCCCAACCGTGTCCACGATAGGGAGACGGGAAGGGACAGGAAGAGGAGAAGGGAGAGAGAACCAGAGGGGGAGAGGGAGCAGAGAGGGAGAGGGATAGGGAGACTGAAGGGAGAGAGAGAGGGGGAGCAGAGAGGGAGAGGGAGGGGGACGGAGGCGGAGAGGGAGAGGGAGAGGGAGAGGGGGAGCGAGCGGGGGGGACGAAGGCCGCCCGACCGACTCTATCGGGCCCGGGCCCGGGCCCGGCCCTGGACTGCTGTCGGGCCGACTTATCGGGCCCGGGCCAGGTTTTCCCTGGCTCAATGCCCAGGCCTAATATGCACAATATGTTTGTAAAAGAACTTAGGTGTTAAACATTTAGTAAGTGGATCTGCAATCATAGAGTTTGTCCCAATATGCTCTAAAGACACCTGATGATTCTGTATCATCTCTTTAACAGCAAAAAACTTAATGTCGATGTGCTTCGACTTTGACAAACTACGGCTGTTATTAGAGTACATGACTGCTGAATTATTGTCACACAATAACCTTAGTGGTCTTTCTACACCACTCACAATGTACAGCCCCATGACAAAATTCTGCAACCACAAAGCATGAGTGGATATCTCGTAACATGCTATGAATTATATTGTCATGGTTGACATATCTACAAGTGTCTATTTGACATATTTTCTGGATATAACTCCTCCAGCCAACAGAAATACATAGTCTGAAGTAGACTTACGACTGTCTTGGCACCCAGCAAAGTCAGAATCTGAATACTCAATGATCTTGAACGGGTCTTACCTCTTGTATGTGAGCATAAAATATTTTATTCTTTGTAATTACTTCAATATTCTTTTGGCTGCTTTCCAATGATCCATACCAGGATTACATAAGTATCTACCTAACATTACAACGATAAATGCAATATACGGATGAGTACAAACCTGAGCATACATAAGGCTTCCCACAACAGACGAATAGATCAAAATCAACCGAACCGGTCTGGAAAGGGTCTGAATCGATAAGAACCATTTCCATTTTGAATTGAATCGGTTCAGAAAAGCGCAAACTAGTTCTGAATCGACTCGAATCGGTCTTAAACCGAATGAAACTGTTCGATTTTCTTTAGAATCAATTTAAAATAAAAAATCGTTTTAAGAAGTTTAAACCATATGGATACGGGTTGGGTCCGACATGAACCGATCGAGATCCGAAAGAACCGTATTTTCAAAATTCAAACTGTATGGATGCGGGTCGGGACCAACATGACCTGACCCAGATCCGAAATTTTTACCGCAAAAATTTTAAATCGGAAGGGTACGCGTCGGTCCGACAGGACTCGACCTAGATCCAAAGGAACCTTATGGATATGGGTCGGGTCTGACATGACCCGACCCAGATCTAAAAATTCTTAAACGTAAGCGGGAGCGGGAAAGAATTTTTTTTTTTTTTTTGAGAATCCTTACGGATACGGGCCGGGTCTGTCTTGACCTACCCGGATCCGACCCTCTTGCCGCTAGACGGTTTGCAGGCAGCAGCTCCACCACTCGCCTGCCGAACGGCAGTCGACCCAACATCGTGGGTAGCCGCAGGCGGGTCGCGATAGGACGACCGGAAGTCGGTCGTCGCCCAACGGCCTACTGATGCTCGCCAAAACTGCTGGATCCTAGCCGCCGACCCTCCCTGTTCCCCTTTTTTTCCCTGGGTGGCTGCAACGGAAGCCCGACGGCTTCTGTTGCTCGCCCACGCCCCTTTTTTTCTTTTTTTTTTTGTGTTGCAGAGCACCGGAAGCAAGCTTGAATGCCTGATGTGCAACATAGCATGGGACAGACGTGCTGGTGCCATCTTCACCCACCGATGCAGATCATCGGAGAGAGCCACCATTGATTTCAATATGGCAAACAAAAGAAAGGAGAAGATCCGAAAAGGGAAGAACGCACAAAGTTCGTCCAAAAATTGTGCGGATACGACTTTTCGAGTAGAGTTTGAGCTCAAGTTTTCTGGGTCGAGTCGAGTTTAAGCTGATCAAAATCGGGCCCCACTCAGCTCATGTGCAGCCCTAGCGTGCCCTCTCTAGAAAATTCAGTTCTTGATCTATTTAAAATATTGGAAATCCGACAGCAGAATAAGTACGCAGATCAAGTCCATTGAAAATTTTCTGAAACATAAATTCGAATTTATAGAAGGATACTACTAAATTCGTTGCAACTGTTGATTTTTCAATGATAACGATGGAAATTACAAGTAAAAAATAAAGAAATTCTATAAACTCCATTGAGAATCCAACCACCCAAACGGACTGGTCTGTGTAAACGAGGGCCCAATTGGATAAAGGTCGGTAAGTTGTCAATGTTCATTTCAAATTTTTCAGACAGCAACATTTTATATTGTAAAGGAAAGGGAAGAAAGGACACAAATATATATGATGAAGCATAATGGAGGCATCACCTTGAGGTACCACAAGTAGATATGTTATTTTGGAGGTATAAAGGAAGAGTAACGTCTTCGGGCTTTTTGTTTGAAATACTTCTCCTCACCCAACATTCTCGATAGAAAAAATATGTCCCAAATTAATATTAAAAATTACTAGACAACCCAATTCAAATGTAGCAGTAAATTGCTTGGCGTGCTTACTTTTTTTTTTTTGCCAACCAAGGAAGAACGAGCTGTTCTTTAACAAATTTCCTTCCATAGACAACAAGAGGCTACTTCCACCTTATTTTCTTATCGATCATGTAGTCGATGAAACAAAAAAAGTCAGGTTATGGTCTTCAGAAATTTTATATTTAGGGTAGCCATTTTCCATTGTTTTAGCCTTCTAGGCTTCTACAATAATAGCCTCAGGATTAGTTTCAATTCTACCCTTTGTCTGTGTGAAGCGAGTTTTATCACAAGAAGGAACCGAATATATATATATATATATATATATATATATATATATATATATATATATATATATATATATATATATATATATATATATATATTATTTTCCTTTTTTTCTTATTTATTTTTTATTTTGTACTCCTGCAGAAGGAACCGAACATATAGTTTCCCTTTCCTTTAATTGTCTTTCTTCGGTAAATATTATTTTCATCTAAGGAATCTTTATGACGTCTTTTGAAGCCAGTTTTGTAGAATACTTTTGAAAGAAATATCTATATATTAGTAAATTCCCACATATATGTATAGATTGACTTACGCAAACTTGCACCTAAAACTTTAGCCTTAGGATTAGTTTCAATTCTGCCGTGTGTCTGTGAGAGTATATATATATATATATATATATATATATATATATATATATATATATATATGCAAAAGAATTATCATAAGCGAGTTTTATCACAAGAAGAGTTCCACTATTTAGATTGAGTACAATTATTACATCAGAACTAAATTTTCCCTATTACATAATGCTGAAACCGCTATTCTAAGTCTAGCTAGTACCCATTCTTCGGCTTTCACTCGGTCGTAGAACTTGCTTCTTCAACTTCAGTCTTTTGCTTCCATCATGGCTCAGACGAGGAACCTTCATCCGCCGGCTGGGGCACAAATTCTAGCTTGCAGACTACGTGCTCCTGTTCAATGTATAATTTCAAGCAACAATATTATGTCAACAGAGTTTGAACAAAACGCGAAAACCAATAATTGCAAAGATTTTTTTTTTTTTTTTAGATTGGAAAGTTGCTATATGATTGAGATACTTGTTCATGGCTGTGGTTCTGGTAATTGTTTTTCGTACTAATTCAAAAAAAAAAAAAAAAACCTACATCATCCTAGTACGTAGTAAAATGATATTTGGGGGGCACCGTATATTGATAAATGAATCATTGTGGGTCACCAATCTATAAATAAGTAGATAGCAGGGGCTAACTAATATGTAATTACATGAATTTGATGGGGCAGCATGAGGAACTACGTACACTAGGCCAAATGCCAGTGTAAAAATGTGAAAAATTACAGTAAGGGCCAGTTTGGAAATAATGAAACCCTTCTTACTGTCTTTTATGAATCTGTCTCATTTTTGCATACATTCATAAGACAGTAACAAAATGTTACTCATCTGTCTCATTTTGGCATAATTCTGCAGTAACAGTAATGTTTCGCAGGAGTATATTAAAGAAACAATCAAATGCCTCTTTCTATCTAGTCATGGTCTACCAGTAGATTCACAAAACGATCTTGAACATGACTACGTTATTTTAATTGGCCCCAATCAGATCGTTCATTCTTTGAGGAAATTTTAGTATCTCATTGTTTCAATCTAACGACATGCTGTGAAGAATTCTACATCGATTTTCAAAAAAATTATTTTGCGATGTGTAGATATGAGGATTCCACTATGGGAATCACAAGATGCAAATATGATATATATATATATATATATATATATATATATATATATATATATATATATATATATACCTGTGTGTGTACTTGTTTAATACAGATAAACAGAGAAAATATGTGGACATGGATGTGCTGTAGTGCTCACCTGCTTCTTTGTTAGTTTGTGTCGAATTCGGTAATCTTTATCAAGACTGTACTCACTAACAAACCAGCTACTCGGAGTTCCTCCGAAATGATAGAATTGGAACACTGACTTGGTTCCATATACTTCCTTTCCACCCGGGCACATCACTATCTCAGTTTCACCATATTGTCTCCAAGTCCCCTGACTGTGCTTTCTCCTTACGGGTTTCTCTGTCATGAAGGTAGACTCTTTGTTCGCGGCAGAAATTTCTGTAAGAAAAAATGCCGAAAAATGCAAATGCAATGTTAGCGACAAACTCTAAAATAGATTATAAGTGTATGTCATCTATCTGAATATACGCAAGAAAAAGCTTTTCTTTTAACTACTTGTATCTCCGGGAGTATTGGCTATAGTAACTGGTTATTGTTGTTCTAAAAATCACCCAAAAATTTCAGATAGATTCATGAAACACTGTGACATCGTTTTACGAATCTGCTGGAATTTTCAAAATAGGTTTGTGCAGTGGCTACATGTTGCCAAACAGCTGCTTATGGATCAATTGGCATCATAAAAGTCCAAGGATAATATCCTCACTCTTAGATATCATGCTTGCTTTGACGACTGTATTCAATATGTTCATGCCTGCGAGAGTAGTGCTGTAGATGGGTTTTTGATTAACCGTGCACTGGCCCAACCAGCTATACTAAATCCATTTTAATTATATATATATATATATATATATTAGATTTCCATGTTAGTATATAAACTGGACATGTAGTGTTGGAGCCGAGGTTAGGCTTGGGCCATGGCCGTTTTATGATTTTAGGGGAGAAAAATAGCCATTGCAACATTCTTTAAAATGTTAAATTGTTCCCTACATAATTATTTAAAAATATAGTTAAGCCCCTATCAAAGATTAACTTATATAAAACTGGCATTCTCCGATTAAAAGCTTCCAAATGAGAGAGATATGAGGCTTGCAGCACCAACCGTCCAAGTATGAAAGCGAGAAGCCATATACATCAGCCACTGGAGGCGGTCCTTCACAATTTTGACTCTTTGTGATCAAGGACATCAACTTGGTATCTTCTTCAGCCATGTCTAAAAACCAATGTAACCTGTTGTCTCTCTAGCCTCCACACTGTACGCCTATTTATACTTTTGAAAAGAAGATGTGAAATTTTATTTTTTGTTAATTGCTTCCATATATACGACCTGTATTTCCTTCCATAACCCAAGTAAATTTAATTTCATTTAGTGCGTCATATTTTAACTGCACACATTCAACCCAGTTTTTCCTTTGATTTCCCCCAAACAAATTAATTAATTAATATTTTCTATCCATACAGATCCATTAATAAAAAACTTGTAGATGATATCAATCTTTTTTATCCATATATAAAATCTTGTGAAATTGTTTGCACGCTAAATCTTGTAAGTCTGTCAATATTGTGCAGGTGAAATTTAAGCTGCTGAGGCATAATATCGTCAACCTATTCCGGGTAAAAAATTTCAGAAATGCTTCCTTCTGTGAGGGGGCGTTTGATACGCCGGAAATCCACTGTAGCAGTGGAAAAAAAATTCAAATTTTAAAAAAATTTCCGGCGTATCAAACGCGGAAAAAAAAAAACGACCGTTACGGTCGATTTCTGAAAAATTTTTCCGTAAAAAAATTTCCACCCGGAGGGGTGGAAATTTTTTTCCGGAGCAATTTTTTTGCCCGTTAGGGCACAAAAATTTCTCCTTGCTTTCTCCTCCCGCAGCTCTCTCTTCTCCTTGCTTTCTCCTCCCGCAGCTCTCTCTTGCCCGCAGCCGCACCATCGTCCCTTTCTCCTCCCGCAGCTCGCTCTTGCCCGCAGCCACACCATCGTCCCTTTCTCCTCCCGCAGCTCTCTCTTGCCCGCAGCCGCACCATCGTCCCTTTCTCCTCCCGCAGCTCTCTCTTGCCCGCAGCCGCACCATCGTCCCTTTCTCCTCCCGCAGCTCTCTCTTGTCCGCAGCCGCACCATCGTCGCTTTCTCCTCTTGCAGCGTCTTCCAGTGGCTGCTTCTCAAACTCTCTAGCATATCAGCGGCTGCGTCTCAGGTAAGAAATCGCTCAGCCAATGGTTCACATTCGAGTATTTTCTGTTCTTCAATGGTTCACATTCGCTCAGCCAATTTGGGGTTTATCCTTCTGAATTCTTATTTATATAGAGGGAAAAGGAGACGGCGTTTCTTTTCTGTTCTTCAATGGTTCACATTCGAGTCATGGTCATTCCTAATTTCCTATCACTCTGCATTGGTCTATCCATTCTCGTTCTCCATAGTATCTTCCTTTCTCTGTCGCTAATGTTCCAGGGAAAGCCTCATTTTCTAGAAGACGATGAAGGTTGACACTCTAAACTTAGTCTAAACATTTTAAAGGCATCCATTTTCGCACGGTTGGCCTAATCTCACTATAAACAAGAAAAGAAAACTAACTGTTGATGCTGCATCTGATATGATACTGAAATTAACAAGGTGCCCTTTGTTTGAAGAGGACTGGAGGAGCCAGGTATTGGATCAGATGGCAAATGTTGAATAAAATTTTGTTAGTATGTCAGGATTAGAGACCCCTTCTTAAGGGACTTACTTTTGTGGCTCTTCTCAAAGGATTTGTACACATTTTAAGTTTTAGACAAAAGGATTTTTGGGCATGAAGATCCATGTTATTTTACAGGAAGTCCCAAAGTATCACTGTAACTAGCCAGCTACTAATTCTGATATGTCCATTCAATGGATGGGTCACTCTCTACTATGCAAACATCAGCACAATATGTTCAGTTAAAAGCTTTGGAAAGGCTCATGTTCATAAGCTGAGGATGCCAGTGTAGTTCTCTCTTCTCTGATATCTAATCTCCAATTTTCCAGTAGTCCACTTCTTGAGTGTCAGCTGTAAACCAGTAGCTATAGATTCTAATCATACCCAGGAACATAAATGCAAAAGTAGGCCTCCATGCTCACTGAAACTTCTGTAGAATCAATATCTTGGCAGGCCCTTATATTTTTGTTTTTTTAAAATGATGACCATCTGTCAATGTTTTGATTCAAAGAGAGAGTCTCTTGTGCATGCTTTGTGAAAATGATCTCCCTTGTTGTGCATGAACATGAAAATTAGATATTTGATGAAAATAACGTTGCTTGGATTTTTGAGATTCTGCTACTAATGTGCAGTGAACATGCTCTTCTTGCCTCTTCACTACGGAAACACTTTTTATTGGTTTTTTTCATGGTGCTGGAGTTGCAGTTCTCCATATTAATTCGATTTTTAATAGCCCTACAACTTGTCCAAGCTTGTAAGAATAAAGGGAAAACTGCTTTGTCTTACACGGGCGGCTCTTTCTGCAATTTTCGTTTGGTCTAGGTAGCCCATGTTATTCTATTTTGCATGCATAAGAAATTAGCTTCTAATAGTCAATTCATGGGCTACACACACTTAAAAAACAAAAAAGGTAGTTGGTTGAAACTGCTGCAACCTAAATCAATACTCTTTAATTCAGTATTGATTAGTTCAGGAGCTCTTTCTTTAACTGGGAAAGCCAGCAATGGCTTCCCACAGGCCACAAGGCCCTCCCACTCTTCCTTGTTAGCTAAAGTAACCATGGTTTCTCATAACCAGTCTGCAACTCAACCATGGGCCCAACCGCGCCACCATACTCAACACCATCCATGAGGCATGCAAGAACGATGGCTTCTTCCTGGTAATACTGGCGACACGTTATAGATCTCCTCCAAATTTAGCGAATTAGCTTATTTCTGTTTCATATATGGCCGTCCATGCTTGTTCTGTGGTTGCAGATTAAGAATCATGGCATACCGGATGATGTCGTCGATGGGATGATGGAGGTATCCCGGGATTTCTTCCGGTTGCCGGAATCCGAGAGGTTGAAGACCTACTCGGAGGACACGACGAGGACGGTGAGGTTGTCGTGCAGCTTCAACGTGAACAAGGAGGAGGTGGGTAGCTGGAGAGATTACTTAAGGCTGCACTGCTACCCGCTGGAGGACTATGTTCGTGATTGGCCCTCCCAGCCTCCTTCCTTCAGGTCTCATCCTCCCAGTCTCCCACAGGGGATGGGTTCTCGCAATCTGAAGGCCTTTTCACAAGAACAAATCCAGTCTAAAGAATCCAATGATGCTTCCCGGAAGCAGCTACATCTACAATGACTGAAAGCAAACTGTGCAGCACCACCTCTCTTTGAATCATGGACTGTGTAAAATGTAAACTTGTGATAAGAAGCAAGTTGATTTCCTTGTAATATGAAACTTTTTCATTAACAAGTACTCATGATAAGATTCTTCAAAGGTGGTGTTTACTTCAATATATGGAACATTTTGATATCTGAAAAGTGATTGCTGTTCTTGTTCCGTTTCTGTTGATTACATGTGCATGAAGTGGGTTACTGTCTATAAAGATGTATGGTTCTGTATTTGTCAGGGAAGATTTTAATATTTCTTGTCGTAACCATGAACTCTTTGGGGCTGCCCTTTTGATTTCCCTTTGAGGAAGATTAACCATGCATTTTGTTTGCTATGTTGTTAAAGATCATGTAAATATGGAAATATGTTTCCTTATTATCAAACATAGAATTATATTTCCGGAAATATATTTCTGTTTCATCAAACACAGAAATATGTTTTTGGAAATATATTTCTCAGTTATCAAACACTCATCAAAATTGGAATCGGAAATATTTTTCCCATTCCACTTTTCCAATTCCTATATTTCCGGAAATATATTTCCGGAAATATATTTCCGGTGTATCAAACGCCCCCTGAAGGTTAAAATCTTGAGGAGAAAAGTCTGGTCCAACTTTTTTCTTGAAATTTTTCACATTTATTTGCCGTTTAACTAGACAACTTGATTCTTAAAACTGAAATCCCTCCTTCACTAAATGAGTCGAGCTTGAGCTTAACATATGCAGGTTGAGAGTGAGTTGCCAAACTCATTCTGCTACCTCACCAATGTGCCAATAAGGCAGAAGCAACTATGGATGAACTTAAAATTGACATTTATATTTTTATCCTTAAAATTGACATTTGTAAATTCCAAAAATTGCCCAGAAATATCAATACAATATTTTTTAAAAAAATTTGGGGTCAATGTGTTATTTGTTTATACCTGTGGAGATGTGTATGTTGCATGGAGATGGAATTTGTTTATCCATTTTTTTCGGGAATCAGATCATTTCTTTTATGGGATTGGGGCTTGAACCCCAAAATTCTCTGGTATATCCATCTTTTTTTGTTCATGAACCAGGACGATCGAATATGCTATTTCTTTTCACTGGTGTCGCTCAAGCCTTAGTTAAGAGACTTAAAGCATACAAGAGAAAGAGAGAAAGAGAAGGAGACACAAGATAACGTGGTTCGGCTAAACCAGCCTATGTCCACACCAACTATTCTCTGTATTCTTCAATGAATCAACCAAGAGAGAGTACAAATATTTATAGTCACTGTGTACAATTGAGATCCTTGATTTTAGTATCTGGATAGACTTAGGCAAGATTATTGAAGACTGTTTTAGAAATGGATCTTGCCTTATCAAGGGAAAATCCTTCGGTTACGAATAATGCAGCATTGGTGTTATCCTCTCCTTGATTGTCGTCCTCTCCCTAATTGTCGTGGATTCCCTTATCAGCCTTAACTATTCCTAGTTATGAGTATGTTGGATCTAAAACTAGACATGGCCCCTTTGGATCTTAATCCAAACCATTTTCATATTTGATTTCTTTACACTTTGAAATCCAGGACAAATAGAGATTGTCAACGGCTAGATTTCATGAGTCATTTCAATGCATACCCAAGTTATCGAATTCACATTCAAGTATTAGTATGGATGCAAATTTAGTTATAATTTCATGTTAATGAACCCGTCAATCCAAATCCTATTTCTCTTTTTCGAAACAAACACCAATTAAGCGGTCTAGTCAAACTTCATAACTCCTCTCATGTCCTGCTTCGCCTTGATCTTTCTTCCTATTCGTTTCTCTACTTGGAGTCCAAACCAAAGAAAAGAGAGTGTTTTCAATCTCTCTCCACTCCAAGGGGTGGATGGTGGACTTTGATCTTCTTTGGTTCTTGGTTCTTACCAGCAATGGGGCAGAAGAATAATATAACCCAATTTAAATAATAATAAAGTGACAATAAATATAGTTGTTTTAAAAATGTGTTTGATACAACATAAGTTACGTCATCTGATATAGCATATCTGTTTTGGCTTCCTAATATGAGATGGAAACCTATAATTAAGACATCGATTTGTACCTTTTCGAAGAGTAGGACCATTGATAAAAGTCACCCTCAAGAGTTAAGAAGGAAATTGCAGTATACATGGTAAAACAATATTTGGCATCAGAACATCGGCGAAAAAGAATCATTACTGACATGTAGTGCATCCTTGTCACAAGAACTGCTTGCCTCGAGACAAGTTTGAGAATTAGAAAATGATAATTATTTGCTTAGGGTATTTTGGCATGCAATTTAGTCCCTTCGTTGGAAAAATTGGCAGTGCTCTCGAAGTTTTTGCTCGTATAACTTTCATTTCCTTTATCCGATTTGCTGGTCTGCTGGATGGAGATGAACGATGAAAAAATTGTTTTGCTTAAAGTCTAATTTATTGAAAGGCACATTTCTGGTTCAAAGTCAAATAGGGAGATGCTTTGTTTGCAGTTTATGGTTGGAGCAAATGCACAACAAATTTAACCTTTCTGCAAAAGATATTGCATCATCAGATCATGTTGTTTCAGTATTTTAGACTAAAGGTAACAATGGTTGTATCGTAACTGGTCGGGCAGTGTGATGTATAGAAGGTGTGTCACCTGTTCAGTTTTGGTGGGTACTATATCTTATAAAGAAGGTGTGTCACCTATTCAATTTCAGTAGATATTAACATTTTTGGATCGTTAAAGGTCATGGAATTACGGCTTTCTTATTGATTAGTGTACCGTACTCCACCCAAATCCCGATGTAACCAAAGACCTTAGAAAAAAATGGATGGTCCTTAATCCGGCCTTTCTAAATGATAGATTGTTAACCTCTTGCCCATCTAAAGTATTTTAGACTAAAAATATATATGATATGTGACCCAAAAAAAAAGCAGCTTTAATATTACATCGTCAAACTAATATTAAAAAGCTCAACCATGCCCTTCTCATTGTATAATCTTTCTCAGCTTCTTCTAAACAATTTGGTTTGCAAAAAAAACACAACAGGTTTAATATTAAGCAACTTTTGACCACCTGCAACGTCTTGGCATCAGTTTGACTAACCAGTGTCCCTTTTATCTTATCGCGACTGAGTCTCGGGTCCACCTTTTTACTTCTTACCATTTTTTCTCTAGTGTTCTTACTTATGTCTGGCCTTCCCTTGTGAGTAGTCTTCCAAACCCATCAACACTTTTGACCATCTGCAACGCCTTAGCATCAGTTTGACTAACCGGTGTCCCTTTTATCTTGTCGCGACTGAGTCTCGGGTCCACCTTTTTACTTCTTGCTCTTTTTTTTCTGGTGTTCTTGCTTATGTCTAGCCTTCCCTTGTGAGTAGTCTTCCAAACCCACCTTCTATTCGTCTTCTTTTCCTCTTTTGTTTTTTCCCCCACCTGACTGTTTCTTGGGGTCATGTCTGGAGGTCGTGGCTCATTTCAGCTTGGTGGCGCATTTGGGAGGAGCGCAACAACAGAGTCTTCAGGGACACCTTCTCTTCGCCAGATTATGTGGCTCGTATTGTGCAAAGGGATGTCCAGTTTGCTATTCGGTTGAAGCGCCGCTGTCCGTCTGCGGCTAGGTGATTGTGTCGCGCCGTCTTTCCCCTCTCTCTTATTTTTCTCTGGAGTGTATTGTATATTTCTTCTTCCTGGTTTGTTTTTGCGGTTTGTTTTTGCGGATGTACCTAGGGAACCTCTTGTCCCCAAATTTTGTTATATACTCCATCTTTTTCTATTTATTTTTTAATTTTTATTTTGCTAGAATGTCTTAAGCCCTTGGCTAGTTCTTAAGCCTAGTTCAACCAGAAGGAACCAGTCGAACATGTATAGCTTCTCTTTTCTTTAATTGTCTTTGCTTCGATAAATATTATTTTTATCTGGTGAACCTTTATGACGTCTTTTGAAGCCAGCTTTGTAGAATACCTTTTTTTAAAAAAAAAAATTGTTAGTAAATTAATGTCATTTAACACACATATATGTATAGGTTGAGTTACACAAACTTGCAACTAAAATTTTAGCCTTAGGATTAGTTTCAATTCCGCTTTGTGCCTGTGTCAATGTGCGTATAATATATATATATATATATATATATATATATATATATATATATATATATATATAATGAATGATTAGGAGCGAGCTTTATCACAAGAAAAGGTCCACTACTTAGATTCAGTAACAATTATTATGCCAAAACTAAACTTTCCCCTATTACATAATGCTGGAACCGCAATTCTAGATCTAGGTAGTACAGATCCTTCTGCTTTCAATGAGTCATAGAACTTGCTTCTTTAACTTCAGCTTGGACTCGCTCTTAGAACTTCAGTCTTTTGCTTCTACTGTGGCGAAGACGAGGAACCTTCATCCAGCGGCTGGGACACAAATTCTAGCTTGAGGACTACGTGCTCCTGTTCATTGTATAATTTCAAGCAACAATATTACGTCAACAGAGTTAGGACAATAACAGAATGTTAATGTTGTTAAACATGCATTCTCTTTTCAGCAGTAAAAGTAATGTTTCGGGAAGAGTAAATTAAAGAAACAATCACATGCCTCCTTCCATCTACCCATGGTTTACCAGCAGATTCACAATCTGATCTTGAACATGACTAAGTTATTTAAATTGGCCCCAATCTAGATCGTTCATTCTTTCCCGAAATTTTAGGTTCTCATTGTTTCAATCTAACGATATGCTGTAATTCGAGATTGGTTTTCAATAAATTTATAATGCGATGTATAGATATGAAGATTCCATAATGGGAATCACAACATGCAAATACGATCTTTATGACTACATGCATTTATGGAAATGGCACCGATATGTATATTTTATATAGATGCACAAGGAAAATATGTGCACTCGCCCAAACAAATTGACAATCATGGGTAGCAAATATGGATGTCCTGTAGTGCTCACCGGATTTTTTGGTAGTTTGCGTCGCTCTCGATACTCTTTACTAAGACAATATTCAGTAACAAACCAGCTACTCGGAGTTCCTCCAGGATGAAAGAATTGGA
This sequence comes from Nymphaea thermarum, assembly GCA_011799765.1. Lineage (NCBI taxonomy): Eukaryota > Viridiplantae > Streptophyta > Magnoliopsida > Nymphaeales > Nymphaeaceae > Nymphaea > Nymphaea thermarum. The sequence continues at coordinate 832,091 of JAANDH010000123.1, forward strand.
ACACTGACTTGGTTCCAAATACATCCTTTCCACCCGGGCACATCACTGTTTCAGTTTCACCATGTTGTCTCCAAGTCCCCTTACTGTGCTTTCTTGTTTCGGTTTTCGTGCTAAAGAAGTTTGACACTTTGTTCGCGACACAAATTTCTGTAAGAAAAAATGCCAAAAAAAAAAAAAGCAAATGCAATGTTAGCTACAAACTCTAAAATGGATTACAAAGTCTATGTCTAACCCGATCTGTATATATGCAGGGTTTGTATCTCCAAGAGATTGTCTCCAAGCCCACATTTAGGGAGTAACCGATTATTACTGTTTGAAAAATCAACCCCAAGATTTCAAGCAAATTCATGAAACACTGTGCCTCAAGTTTCAATATAGGTTGGTTAAACAGCTACATTTAACCAGACAGCTGCTTATGGATCATGCTTGTTTTGACGACTGTATTCAGTATGTTCATGTCTGTGAGAGTAGGGCAGTTGATTGGTTTTCGATTAACCGTGCAGTGGCCCAACCAGCTATGCTAAATCTCTTTTAATGCAACTTTCTCTATATATATTTTGTTTAAATTTCCATGTTAGCATATAAAATGGACATGTAGTGTTGGAGCCGAGGTTAGGCAAGGGCCATGGCCCTCCTAAGATTTTAGGGGAGAAAAATACCTATTCCAATTCCAACTTCTTAAAAATGTTAAACTGTTCCATACAAAATTGTTTAAAAATATAGTTAAGCCCACAAAACTCAAGAAAAAAAGAAATTCTTAGCTCTTATAACAGTGGGTTTTATGAAAGGCCGGAAAGAAACGCCATGAGCATCGAAAGCGAGTGCTGGCAATCAATTGACTTATACAAAACTCTCAAACTCCGATTAAAAGCTTCCAAATGAGAGAGATAGGAGATCCTGCAGCACCAACCATATAAGTATGAAATGGAGAAGCCATATACATCAGCCATTGGATACGGTCCTTTAGATTTTTGACTCTCTGTGATCAACGACATCAACCTGGCGTCTTCCTCAGCCATGGCTAAAAACCAATGTTACCTGTTGTCTCTCTAGCCTTCTGAACGCCTATTTATACTTTGAAAAGAATATGTGAAACTTTTATTTTTTGTTGATTGCTTCCATATATACGTCCTGTATTTCCTTCCATCACCCAAGCAAATGTAATTTGATTTATTTTTTTCCTTTGATTTCCCCCAAACAAATTAATTAATTAATATTTTCTATCCATCCAGATCCATTAATAAAAAACTTGTAAATGATATCAATCTTTTTTATCCATATATAAAATCTTGTGAAATTGTTTGCACGCTAAGATCTTGTAAGTCTGCCAATACATTAGGAAAACATGACTTTTTATATGGATGATGTATATATGAACGATCTCCGAAGGAGTATCTTAAGTTGCTAGCTTATGGAACATAAAAGTCTGAATCATGGTCTAATATCATAACCCTATACGTCTCCACATTTTATTAAGACAAATAACAATCAATACAAAGAATCAAAAGAAGGGCAGCAACAAACATGGTTGGAGTAAAACCTTCAAAGTTTAAGAAAAAAGATTTGTCGCAGGTTCAGAAAACAACATTGAAAGATTAAGCTAAAGCTTTCTGACGTCTTGAAATCCTGTTTGAACAAATTTCCACTCTCTGTAAACTCCTTCAGGAATCTGAGCCATGCTTTGTGATTGAAGGTACCCACCACTTTACAACTCACCCATAAAGGACGTTCTCCCAAAATCGAATTGAGAATCTGCATTTCCTCAAAACAATATCTGATGCCAAACTCAACATCTGAAATGCTACCAATATTTCCCTGATCTTCAAAACCTTCTACCAGTAGTCTTTTCCCGTTCTTTTGATATAGAACAACAATGAAGATGCTCACCATATTTATAGAACAACAACTTGAGCCAACTTCTACTCTCCACCTCCTGAAAATGAGAGAGAAACATATCCGAACAAGCTTTTTAGGGAGATAATTCCCCCACAGGCCGCCCTTTAAATTTGAGGTTGTCTTACTCTGATACAAATTGTAGGCACTACACATCCAAACGATGAAAAGCGGCTTTAAATTCATGAAGCAGGATGAAATCTGAATCTAGCATTCCTTGACGGAAAGGTTCAATTGTCATGGAACATGTCGTCAACATACGCTAGCCTTGAAGCTGTCCTCCGTTAATCTCTCATGGTTGTCGTCAACATGCCGTTTAACAACTCCTTAAATTTCTGCAATGATTTTAACAAGCAGGACAAAATCTGCCTTACAAAAGATTAGCAAGTCGTCAACATACGCTAACAAGGCAGCGCACAATCCTGCTTTGGGCGCACGGGGAATCTGAATGGCTCCATCTTCCACCAAACAATAGAGTCTTCTCGACCAAGCCTCCATGACAATTAGAAAGAGGTGGGGTGAGACAGGATCATCCCTGCTTTACACTACAAGGATAGCAGACGAAGCCGATGAAAGATACATCATAGTTAGATTCACGCCTCTTTTATCAAAGCCTAGAGCACTGAGAATTTCGGAAATTCCAATTGACCTTGTCATACGCCTTGGAGATATCAATTCTAAGACATTCCTACCAAATTGAAGGGAATGAATCAGTTGGTGTATGGAACTTTATTTATATTGGACACTCATTTGCAATACCGCAGAATTTTTCTTACGTAAGGGTATTTATGTTATTTTGTACAAATGCGGGTTTGTCATAATCCTTATGTTGTGAGGGGGGGCGCCGTTTCTGTTTTGGTCTTCTCTCTGAGAGTGTTTGTGTTCATCTGAGTGTGAATAGAGAAGTATCTATACGACCGTGGACGTAGGAGATTATTGCTCTGAACCACATAAATCTTTGTCTTCTTTCTTGTTGTTTCTAACCCCCTCTTGAGAGTGCAAGATGAGAGTTTTGTATGTTGTTCCTAACATGAACCATCTCATTCCAAGAATAATGTTGTCTTACAACTTCCAGCCCAATAAAAAAGTACCATCTTCCTGCCGTATAATCCTTGCAAGGACCCCGTTCATCCTGTCAGCTAGGATCCTAGCAAAAGAATTTGTAAATCGAGTAAAATAGGGCAATCGGCCTAAGATATCCAACACTTTTAGTTCCCATCTTCGACTTCTGGAATTAAAGAGATGATAATTTGTTCACTTTTTTGGCTTACCGGCCAGTCTTGGAAAAGTTTGCAACACATGAAGATTTGGATCCATCCTGATAAAAACATGCACCAAAACCATCGGGGCCAGGTGAACTAAGCCTATCTTCATACAACCCTTCTTACTTCATCCAGAGTAATAGGACAAAGCAGAAATATATGTTTTGATTCAGTTACCTTAGGACCAGCGTTCAACCTCCCAGCCAGCTTACCAGTACCTTCTTAAATGTTTAACAGATTCTCGAAAAAAAAAATTAAAAAAGCCTCAGTATTGACGAATTTCGTGGGGATCTTCAATAATTTTGTCCTTCCATACGAGATGTTTGATACAGTTCTTCCTTTTCCTGCCTTTTCCAGACGCTTGAAAGAAAAGATGCATTGCTAACACCATCTTTCAACCATCTAGACTTAGATGGTGGATTTTGATCTTCTTTGGTTCTTACCAGAGGGCAGCAGAATAATATAACCCAATTTAAATAATAATATAACGACAACAAATCTAGTTGTTTTAAAAGTGTGTTTGATACAACTCAAGTCACGTCATCTGACATAGCATATCTCTCTCTCTCTCACGCCATGTTTTGCTTAATTGTCGTCTTTCTCTCCCTCGAGGTGGGTTGAAGGATTGATTAGTACCTGTATAGAGTGTCCATAGAACCAAGATGCTGAACATGTAAACATTAAAGGAAAAGCATTCTGGCTGTTCCCTTGTGTCAGGGTCGCCGCACGGGCTGAAGGACTCGGCCACTGGCTGGGTTGTATGAAAAGATAGAAAGCGAGTAGCGGCCTTTCGGAAAAGTGAGATGGTGAACAGGCAAAGTTGGAAACAAACAGTGTTCCGGAAGCCAACATGAAGGACGAGAGGCCGTGATAATCTTCGTTAGCAAAGTGAAAGCCGAACAAAGCCCCTTGAACTTTTCGTTGAATACAACCAGTTAATTTCTGTTATTTGTTTTAACTTTCTTCATTGAAAAAATGCCCTACAATCATCCAGCGGTTGAAAGTGTTTTCCTTCTCTTTGCGAGTAAGTCAATCTGCCTTTTATATCAATATCTCGATAAAGCAAATACATTATGTGGTTGCGTTGATGAAGTTTCCTTTAAATTGCCAAACGACCGGCTGCGAAAGGATTGGGCATGGACTGTCGTTAGATAAGCACTACCTCGGGACACACAAAAGTTATGCCAAAAAGATTAAGAGGTTAGAAAGATTGACATCATCTACAACTATTAAGTTGATATCAATCTTTTTTATTCAACTTTTAAGTTTCAACTATTCTTGTTGATCGGCTACCAACCAAGATCGTAAATCATGTAGAAAACTGTTAAAGATTACGCCAGAGATGAATATAATGACGTTTAATTGTTAATGAGGGTCGGTAGTCGGTACTCTGTGTGTCGGCGGGGACTGTTGATGGTCGTCTGCAACTTGGGAAGTGGGCTCGTGAATCGACCCATGACCAACCAGTGCTTCAAAATTCAAAGTCATGGAGGGAGGAAGGAGGGTTCGTTGCTTTGCTCATTAAATGGGAAGGAGGGAGGGGCGCTGGCCGATGCAAAAGCATGTCGCAATAATTGCTTCACTCAGGGCTCTCTGTCATCAATCACCCAACGTTCCTATTCCATGAAATCTCAATGCGAAAGCTCCCAAGTTTTTTCTTTTCTCTCTTTCGCTCTCTGCAATTTTCTGACCCATCGTTGTCTTCTTCTTTCACCGCGAACCAAACTTCGGAGGGGTTTAAAAAAAACATTTTAAAAGAAAAAGAAATGAAACCTGAAGATCTCTCTCTCTCTCTCGTTTATGGCAATTGTAGCATATTTACTTGATAAAATTCATCATCAAGAGCTAAAAAGGAAACTGCAGTGTACAGCGAAAACAATATTTGGAGAAAGCTCAAAAATTGGCTTGTGACGATAAAATCACATTTTGTGCTACATGTTGGGTTCCAGACATGGGTTCATGGTGTGCTCTCGGGCTGCATAATGTGTCGACCCGACTCAATGTTGCTCCTCAAAATTCTTAAACGAGTCAAGTTCGAGTTCACATGTATGGTCGAAATGTGAAATGGATCCAGTTCGAGTTGTAAGAATATGTTATAATGTTGAATGTTGAACTATAATGAAAGAATAGTTAAACAGCTTAAATGAGTTAAAAGAAACGGCTTCAGGTAAAAAAGTTAAACGAGTCGAGCTTGATCTCCATATTTTAACGCTATGTCGAGCTCTCGTTCTATCAAACTTGACTCAAGTTCGAGTACAGTTTGAGCTCAAGTTTTCTGAGTCGAGTTTAAGTTTAAGCTGACCAAACTAGAGCCCAACTCAGCTCATGTGCTGCCCTAGTGTGCGCTCTCTAATACCAAATATGATTGAAAATTCATTTCTTGATCTATTAAATAATCGAACGCAGACCAAGTACGTTGAAAATTTTATGAAAACACAAATTCGAATTTATAGAAGGATACTACTAATTCGTCGCAGCTGTTGATTTTTCAACGATACCGAAATTCTATTAAACTCCAGCCAGAATCCAACCCCCCAAATGGACTGGACTGTGTAAACGAGGGCCCAATTGGATACATGGCCGACTTGGTAGATCAAGATGCAACAACCCTAACACTTGTTTACATAAATGTTATATTTCTTGATTTACCTATTTTCCTTTTTTTATTTCCTCATGGAGAATCCAGCTTGGAAACAAGTCGTGAAAAACTGAACAAGAAGAAAGACGTAGGTGTTACAAATTAAACAGTTAAATAGACGAAGAGTGCGCTTTGATATTAGTTTAATTCAACATATATATATATATATATATATATATATATATATATATATTATATATATTATTTTCCTTTTTTTCTATTTTATTTTTTATTTTGTACTCCTGCAGAAGGAACCGAACATATAGTTTCCCTTTCCTTTAATTGTCTTTCTTCGGTAAATATTATTTTCATCTAAGGAATCTTTATGACGTCTTTTGAAGCCAGTTTTGTAGAATACTTTTGAAAGAAATGTCTATATATTAGTAAATTCCCACATATATGTATAGATTGAGTTACGCAAACTTGCACCTAAAACTTTAGCCTTAGGATTAGTTTCAATTCTGCCGTGTGTCTGTGAGAGTATATATATATATATATATATATATGCAAAAGAATTATCAGAAGCGAGTTTTATCACAAGAAGAGTTCCACTATTTAGATTGAGTACAATTATTACATCAGAACTAAACTTTCCCTATTACATAATGCTGAAACCGCTATTCTATATCTAGCTAGTACCCATTCTTCTGCTTTCACTCGGTCGTAGAACTTGCTTCTTTAACTTCAGTCTTTTGCTTCCATTATGGCCTAGACGAGGAAGCTGCATCCTGCGGCAGGGCCTCAAGCTTGCAGATTACGTGCCCCTGTTCAATGTACAATTTCAAGCAACAATATTACGTCAACAGAGTTTGAACAAATAGCGAAAACCAATAATTGCTCTATTCTTTTATTCCTTTCTAGTTTCCAACCAACAATTGATGTGCTTGGGTTTTTGCTTCACCAGCTGCGCCATTGGCCCAAGCGCAAAGATTTTTTTTTTTTTTTTCTAATGTCGAATGGGAGACCACACGGTGTTCTTTAGAATTGGAAAATTCTTATTTGATTTAGATACTTGTTCATGGCTGTGGTGCAGGTAGAAATATTTCCTACTAATTCAAAAAAAAAAACCCTACATCATGCAATTACATAGTAAAGGATATATACATTGATAAATGAATCGTTGTGGGGCACCAATCTATAAATCAGTGGCGGAGCCAGAAAAACTGGTTGGCGGGGGCAGGATATTTTGGGCTGGCGTGGGCAGGACAGTGAGAGAGAGGAAGAAGGCTTTTGAAAATATTTTGGGCGCAAGTGAAACCAAAGATTTTTAAGATTCACCGTATCCTACTTATGAGATATTCACATATTTTAAGATTCACATATTTTGAAAATATTTGGGCTGTTTGAAAATGTTTGGGCTGGCGTGGGCAGGCGCCCACACCTACCCCACGCTGGCTCCGCCACTGCTATAAATAAGTGGATAGGGGCCAAACTAATATGTAATTACATGAATTTCAAGGGGCAGCATGAGGAACTACATACACTAGCCCAAATGTCAGTTTAAGCATGTGAAAATTTACACTAAGGGGCAGTTTGGTAATAATAACACATTATTACAGTCTCATGAATCAATGTTACTGTTGTTAAACAGGCATCCTCTTTTCAGCAGTAACAGTAATGTTTACTCATGGTCTACCAGCATATTCACAATCTGATCTTGAACATGACTAAGTTATTTAAATTGGCCCCAATCTAATCGTTCACTCGTTCGCGAAATTTTAGTTTCTCACTGTTTCAATCTGACGACATGCTGTGAAGAATTCAACAATGATTTTCAAACAATTTATAATGCGATATGTAGAAGTGAGGATTCCACTATGGGAATCACAACATGCAAATATGATATTTGTGGCGACATGCATTTATGAAAATTGCACCAATATATATATATATATGTATATTTGTGTGTGTGTGTTTTGTGTTTAATATAGATACACAAAGAAAATGAGTGCATACGCGCAAACAAATTAACAAATCATGGGCAGCAAATATGAATGTGCTGTAGTGCTCACCGGGTTAGGTATTCCGTGTCGAGCTCGGTAATCTTGATCAATACAAGTCTCAGTAACAAACCAGATACTCGGAGATCCTCCGGGAAGAATGAATCGGAATACTTTCTTCGTTCCAAATAATTCACCCGAACACCTCACTGTTTCAGTTGCACCTTCTTGTCTCCAAGTCCCCCTACTGTGCCTTCTCGTTTCGGTTTTCCTTGTCAAGAAGGTAGACACTTTGTTCGTGGCAGTAATTTCTGTAAGAAAAAATGCCAAAAAGTGCAAGTGCAATGTTAGCGACAAACTCTAAAATGGTTTATATTGCATCGATCTGAATATACGCAAGGAAAAGCTTTTCTTTAACTATTTGTCTCTCTGGGAGTATTTGCTTTTGTAACTGGTTATTATTGTTCTAGAAATCGACTCCAAGTTTTCAGGCAGATTTATGAAATACTTTGTGGCATCATTTTAAGAATCTGAATTTTCAATATAAGTTTGTGAACAGCTACACGGTATCATAAAACTTCAACGATAATATTCTCACTCTTCGAGATCATGCTTGTTTTAGCGACTATATTCAACATGTTCATGTCTGCGTTTCTAGAGCTGCAGATTGGTTTTCGATTAGCCGCACACTGGCCCAACCATATATATATATATATATATATATATATATATATATATATATATATATATATATATATATATATATATATATATATATATATATATATATATATATATATATATATATATATATATATATATATATATATATATATATATATATATATTATATATATATATATATATATATATATATATATATATATATATATATATATATATNAAATATATATATATATATATATATATATATATATATATATATATATATATATATATATATATATATATATATATATATATATATATATATATATATATATATATATATATATATATATATATATATATATATATATATATATATAATTTTAATGTTAATACGGAGAAAAATGGCCATAGAAACTTTCTTAAAAATGTTAAATTATATATCTATATATATATATATATATATAATTTTAATGTTAATACGGAGAAAAATGGCCATAGAAACTTTCTTAAAAATGTTAAATTGTTCCATACAAAATTGTTTAAAACTATAGTTAAGCCCCTATAAAATTTTGAACAATACTAAAAAAAAAAATAAAAAACTCTTGGAGTACGTGAAACTACTAGTTGTATTAATGGGTTAGATTCCAATAGAACAAAAAAAGGGTTTGGGATTAGTTTTTATGAAAGGGGCGAAAGAATGAGCATTGAAAAGCCAGTGCTTTGTGCAATTAAGTTGCAGCACATCATGTCGCATCACCTCACGACCCTCTCTGAGATTAACTTATATGAAACTTGCATTCTCCGAGTAAAAGCTTCCAAATGTGAGAGATATGAGAGCTTGCAGCACCAACCTCTTAAGTCTGCAATGGAGAAGCCATATACATCAGCCTCTGGATGTGGACCTTCAGACCTCCGACTCGCTGAGATCAAGGCTCTCACCTTGGCTTCAGCCATGGCTAAAAACCAATGTAACTTGTTGTCTCTCTAACCGCCACACTGAAAGCCTATTTATACTTTGAAAAGAAGAAAAATGCTTTTCTCTTTGCTTAATTGATTCCAAATATACGACCTGCATTTCCTTTCGTAACCCAAGCAAATCTAATTTCATCTAGTGCATCACGGCTTAATCCGACACATAGAACCTAATTTTTCTTTCTTTGGATTTCCCCCAAATAAATTACTTGATCTTTTCTATCCATACATCTCCATCAATAAAAATCTTGTAGATTCTTTATCCATATATAAAATCTTGTGAAATAAATTACAGACTCGGATCTTGTGAGGTATCCAATACATTACGAAAACCTGGCTTTTTAGATGGAAGATGTATATATGAGCGGCCTCGGAAGGAATATGATAAGTACCTTATTGAACATAAAATTCTAAATACGGGAGAAAGTTTGTAAAGAGGCGGCATTTGAATGACACATCGACCAAATGATTTTTTAACACACTTGGCTTTGTAAACAAATGTTTTTCTTTTCTTTTCTTTTTCTAAGTTGTTGGGTAGGCAAACAAAAAATGGTTTTGGGTGAACAACATAGGTAGGACAACACACGAGCCGAGTCGAGCTCGAGCTTAGATCAACCTCAAGTCGTGCTCCACAGAACAGGCTCGAACTCGACTCGAGGATATAATGACGAGCTTGAGCTCGATTTGCTTACCTCGTTGAACTGGTTTCTATTGATAAATTCAACCATGAGTGACCATCTAACAAAAATCTAAAGAAATAATGAACATATTCTGTATCCAAATGTCCAATAAAGAAAAACTTGGCAGAAAACATCTCCCATTCTTCACATTTATGTACTCCCGAGACTCGAGCCCAGCGGACTTTAGACGAGTTGAGTTCTTACAACTTGAACTTAACTCATTTAACATTTCAAACATAAATTTAAAATTCGAGTTTGACTCTTTTACAACAAATTAAAACCCTAGTCGAGTTTTTAAGACCGAGTTTGAGTCGATCCCAAGTTGAGTACTAGACTTATTATGCATCTCTACATGGTGGTGGGTAGGGAGGCGGGAGTGCTTTTTTCACAACCTCGTGAAAACATCCGCTTGTGAAAACCAATTTTTCTGTAAACTCTGTTTTCAATTGATATTAGATAATGGAAACTTTAACTGGTTATGTCAATAATTATGATTTGACTGGATATGAACGTAAAGCACCAAATAATTATGTGAGGTACTGAATCCTTATTACCAGCACCATGACCCAACTTTCTAATCCCCGATGTAGTTTGATGGAACATGAACTCTTGTCACATCAGCCTTGCAAAAAAGCATGTCACATCAGATCCATAGAGTAATCAAACATCTCTAAAAAACCACAGAGCAAAATAAGTTGACATTTAAAGTACTGTACGAGGGACTGTCCTGTACCTCGAAGGGGAAATTGGAAGCAATCCTTTGGACCTGCAATGGAAGTTTTGCTTAACAAAATTAGTGTGAAAAATTTTTTATGCGGGAGACCGAATTAGAGTTTTTAAATTTTGACAACAATCAAAATATTATTTTTCAAAATTTTTATACAAAGACAACTGAAATTTTTAAACTTTACATGTAAAGTTTAAAAGAAAAAAGATTAGGTGTGTCACACCCATACACGTCTTCTCCTTGGTTCTGCCCTGTAACAGCCATGTTGATGTATGTGCATCAAGATTGAAGCAGTGTTAAAGAGTTCCTGTATGCATTCAGCTGCCTACACTACCAAAAAAAGAAACCGATAGTCGAGAAACATCGGTAAAATAGGAAGTGTCATCCTCGATTACTGTGGAGGTCACCACACCAGTGAAAAGAATATCAGTGAAAACTATACCCGACATTTTCGCAGCACATACAATTGTCTGTGTTGGTGTAGACAGCTTCACTAACGTAGTTAAATAAACAATTATGTAATGAAGACTGTTGTCACACATTGAAAGACATAGGCAAAATTTTTTTTCGACACCCAAATGGACGTTGGCAAAAAATTTTATGGACAGCGTAAGATGTTGGGCTGTCGATAAAAGTCCTTTTCTAATATCATTTTTCAAAATTTTTATATAAAATAAGTAAAATTTTATAAATTTTACATGTAAATTAAAAAAAAAAAAATAAAATAGGGCGTGCTCTGCCCCTGGTTCCAAATAATTCATTTCCATTGTGGTGCATCACTGTTTCAGTTGCACCATACTGTTTCCTGGAAACCCATTTTTGTTGCTTCTTGTTGTGAAAGATCCACGTTCTGATCACACTGGACATGGTGTTAGTTACATCAACTCCACCAACAATGAACGTGCAGTTGGTTACATCAGCTCCACCAAATGTGGAACCACGTTAGCATGTAACCCATCATCATGTAAAGAAGATGTAACTGAAAGGGGAAACCTCATCGAGTCAGTTAAAACTGAAAAGGTTATCCCCATCCATTGTAAAGCAACATAGCATATAAAGGAAAGCAGGAACCACAATAGAGTGTGAGAGTCCCTGCATCGTGGATGTAGCCTTAACAGGTGAACCACGTTAAAAATTTCTGTATACTCTTTTCATTCCTCTCATATGGTATCAGAGCCAAGGGTGAAGCAGCCATTTCTGTTGAGCAGAGACAAAACAGAGGACAGAACAAATAAAGTTCTGTTTGGCTGCCTACAGCAGGTGACAGTCCAGCCCCTTCTCTCCACAACGACTGGCACTTAGGGAGCCCCATTTGATTCTATATTTTGGGCGTCCCTTCCTAATCATCCCAGCCAGATTCAGTCCAAATTTCAGCTCGATCCGAGCTCTGGGCGATTTTTGGCGATTTTTTGAAGATTCAGCCCCTCTGTCCTGCTACTACTTGAAAAACAGGGGCAACGCAGTTTTTCACTCCTCGTTTTTTGCCTGGCGTTCTCACCACGAGCTATCATCTACTGCGAGATTTCACTAAAAGAATCTCCAATCTGTTACGAATTCATCGTCTCATTGCTTGACTGAAACCAACGGCAGCACTGGTCGGAATCGAAAGATCTCCGGCTGCCTCTCCTGTTGCAATTTGTTGCTGTGAGGCAACGCCGATGGTGCTCCATTACTAAACTAGCGTGGACATGGCAACCAGCTTCTCTTCGCTTCCAGGCCTACCAGCTCCTACCTCTTTTCAACACTTCATTTCAACCAAGTTAGACTCTGACAACTATGTATTGTGGGCATCTCAATTCCGACCTCTGCTTATCTCCTATGATCTTGAAGGCTTCATTGATGGTTCAAAAAATGAACCTCAAAAAACTGTCATCAAGGATGGCAAATCTGCTCCCAATCCTGAGTATATAGACTGGCGCCGGCAAGATCAACTTCTCCTTAGCTGGCTCATTTCTTCCTTGTCTGACTCTGTTCACTCCCAAGTTATTGGATTGGAAACGTCTTATGAAGTCTGGACCAGTCTGCAAGATGCTTATGCTGCACAGTCACGTGCACGCATCTTACAACTTAAGGAGCAGCTACAGAATTTAAGAAAGGGAAACAAATCTATTTCCCAATTTGTTCAGAAAGCCAGATCCATTGCCCACCATCTCAAAGTTGCTGGAAAGAAAGTTGAAGAAGAGGACCTTATTCTTCATATACTTCGTGGTCTTCCACAACAGTATGAAGCAATGCGTGTTTCCATCTCTATTCGCAAGGATCCTGTTAGCATGACTGAATTACTTAGTCTCTTGTTGTCCCATGAAGCCTACCTTGGTGAAGGTGATTCTGCTGAAAAACATCCGACTCACATGTTGAAGCCAATGTCACTCACAGAACCAACCAAGGTAGCGGAAATCAATATTATGGAAGGGAAAACTATCGTGGAGGCCGTGGTGGTCGATTTCGCTCACGAGGTCGAGGACGAGGAAACTACAATCAGCAAAATCAAAGGTATTATAATGATCAACGCTCTCACATGGTCTGTCAATTATGTGAAAAAATAGGGCACTCGGCAAAGACGTGCAGATTATTCCAGCAATCAGACAATTCTAACTCCAATCCTCCTCATGCGTATAATGCTACTACATCTGAGACCACCGGTGATGATTCGTGGTATCCTGATTCTGGTGCTTCCCATCATGTTGCTCCTGATCTCAGCTCTTTATCAATAAATTCTGCGTACTCGGGCACTGATTCTGTCAAGGTAGGAAATGGTACAGGTTTGGCTATTAAACATATTGGTAGTTCATCTTTTAAAGTTGGAAATTTCAATGTCAAGATGCATGATATTCTTCATGTTCCTCTTATCACCAAGAAACTTCTCTCTGTGCATCGGTTTGCTGCAGATAATAATGTTGTTTTTGAATTTGATGCAAGAGAGTGCAGAATTAGAGATGCCAGATCCAAACAAGAGTTGTTGAGAGGACACGTTAAAGGAGGAATCTACACTCTTGACTTTGACAAGTTTAAAGAAAAAGTTGCTTGCATTGGATAAAAGGCTAGTCGCGCTACATGGCACGCCCGGTTGGGACATCCAAATAGAAAAATTGTTGATCGTGTGCTTAGTTCCTTTAATTTACCGTTTTCAGACTGCAATATCAGAATTTGTTCTTCCTGTCAAACTGCTAAAATGCATAAGTTACCCTTTAGTCGCATTGATTACAGTAAATTGGAACCTCTAGAGATCATCTTTTCAGATGTATGGGGGCCAGCCCCTATTTTTAGTATCTATGGACATCGTTTTTATGTTATCTTTGTTGATGCATGGTCAAGATTTACATGGCTGTTTTTGTTGAAACATAAATATGAAGTGCTTGAGACCTTTCAAAAGTTTAAAGCAATGGTTGAAAATATGTTTGGAAGAAAAATTAAGAACTTCCATAGTGACGGTGGAGGAGAATACAAGTGCATGGACAACTATTTTTCCATGGTAGGAATTAAACATCGTTATTCATGTCCTCACACCCAAGAACAGAATGGCGTTTCCGAACGCAAACATAGGCATATCGTTGACACTGGATTGACTCTTATAGCTCACAGCAATGTGCCAAAACAACTCTGGAATTTTGCCTTTTCAGCTGCAATATTTCTGATAAATCGGTTACCTGCTGTAGGCTTGAAAAATACAAGTCCTCTTGAAATGCTTTGGAACAAGGAACCCAACTACAAGTTTCTTAAAACTTTTGGGTGTTTATGCTTCCCCAACTTGAGAGCATATAGATCCAACAAACTCGACTATCGATCTCATGCTCATGTTTTTATGGGTTATAGTGATAATCATCATGGCTATCTATGCATGGATCCTAATTCATTCAAGATTATTGTGTCCAGAGATGTTATTTTCAATGAAGAAAATTTTCCTTTTATTGAAAAATCAGCTAATGACACTTCGGCTCAAGGAACTCACTCACAAGCTGTTCTTGTGCCTCCATGGCTCTCATCTTCAAGTAGTTCCCTTGCAGAAAATCCTACTCCTGTTCATGATAGTGGACCGCTTATTGCACCTAGCTCGCCACAAACAAGTCCAGATCAACCTGCTCCTCAAGAGGCACCGCTGGTCACCTCAAGTTCTCACTCTATGGTGACACGCTCCCAAACTGGTTCACTCAAACCATCCTCTCGTTATGCTTTCTCTAGTGTCTTAGTGACTAAACTCCTTGAAGACAAGGAACCAAAAGATTTTAATGAAGCCACCAAGCATAACGAGTGGCGTGTTGCTATGCAAGATGAATTTCAAGCTCTTTGCAAGAATAAAACATGGTCTCTTGTGCCTCGCACCTCGGACATGAATGTTGTGGGGTGCAAATGGGTGTACCGCATCAAACGCAGGTCAGATGGCACTCTTGAGCGACACAAAGCTAGACTTGTCGCAAAAGGGTTTCACCAAGAAGAAGGAGTCGACTTCTTTGAAACTTTCAGCCCTGTCGTCAAACCAGGTACTATTCGAACCATGCTCGCACTTGCTTTACTGGGGAATTGGATCATTAGACAACTTGATGTCCATAATGCATTTCTTAATGGAACCTTATCTGAGGAAGTGTATATGGCCCAACTGCCCGGCTTCGTCAACCACCAATTTTCATCACACGTCTGCCACCTTCATAAGGCCCTATATGGACTAAAGCAAGCCCCTCGAGCCTGGTTTCAACGGCTGAGTCAAAGCCTCTCTCATTTTGGATTCACAAGCTCTAAAACTGATCCTTCTTTATTTATCATGCACAGTGGTGAAAATATCGTTTATATTCTGGTCTATGTTGACGACATTCTTGTCACCGGCAATTGTCAAAGTCTTACTAACAAGATTATTATGCTTCTTGGTGAGCAGTTTGCCTTAAGGGATCTTGGGAGGCTTCATTTTTTCCTTGGGGTGGAAGTTCTGGGGTGGAAGTTCTGTATAATTCCCAAGGTGTTATCCTCTCTCAACGGAAGTACATCATGGATCTTTTAAAAAAGGCAAAAATGCATGAGTGCAAACCTTCCACCACTCCAATGTCATCCTCCTCTAAATTACACATTGGAGACGACATTGATTTCGAGGACCATACCTTGTATAGGAGCATTGTGGGTGGCTTACAATACCTATCTCTCACACGACCAGACGTCGCTTTCAGCATCAATAAAGTGTGCCAATTCATGCACAAGCCCTCCATAGCTCACTGGACAGCAGTTAAAAGAATCCTAAGGTATTTGAAATATACTATTCAGTATGGATTGGTGTTCAAAGCATCCAAAGACACTAGCATTAATGTCTACACAGATGCTGATTGGGCTGGGTCTCCTGATGACCGAAAATCCACCTCAGGGTATGGAGTTTATATTGGCCCTAACCTTGTTTCATGGAGTTCACGGAAACAACATGTTGTCTCCCGCTCAAGCACTGAGGCCGAATACAGAGGAGTAGCAAATGTTGCAGCAGAGCTAACCTGGATTCAGTCCCTCTTAAGTGAGATGAAAGTTAGTGTTGCCAACACACCAGTCATTTGGTGTGACAATATTAGCGCTAACTACCTTGCAGCTCATCCTACGTTTCACTCCAGAAGCAAACACATTGAAGTCGACGTTCACTATGTACGCGACAAAGTTTCTAAAGGTTTGCTCAGAGTTCATCATCTCTCATCAAAGGACCAAATTGCTGATGGCCTAACCAAGCCCATTGCTGTCACACAGTTTAATTATTTCTGTGTCAAGCTCAACCTCAGAAACATACAGTTGCACTTGAGGGAGGCTGTGAAAGATCCACGTTCTGATCACACTGGACATGGTGTTAGTTACATCAACTCCACCAACAATGAACGTGCAGTTGGTTACATCAGCTCCACCAAATGTGGAACCACGTTAGCATGTAACCCATCATCATGTAACCCATCATCATGTAAAGAAGATGTAACTGAAAGGGGAAACCTCATCGAGTCAGTTAAAACTGAAAAGGTTATCCCCATCCATTGTAAAGCAACATAGCATATAAAGGAAAGCAGGAACCACAATAGAGTGTGAGAGTCCCTGCATCGTGGATGTAGCCTTAACAGGTGAACCACGTTAAAAATTTCTGTATACTCTTTTCATTCCTCTCATACTTGTTTGGTTTCTGTTTGTGAAGAAGTTAGAAACTTTGTTCTTGGAGCAAATGCATTGTTAGCGACAAACTCTAAAATGCATTATAAATCTATGTCATGCGAATATATATGATGAAATGTTTTTCTTTTACTATTTGGTTTCCTTTTGTGAAGAAGTTAGAAACTTTGTTCTTGGAGCAAATGCATTGTTAGCGACAAACTCTAAAATGCATTATAAATCTATGTCATGCAAATATATATGATGAAATGTTTTTCTTTTACTATTTGCAACTCCATTCTTGGAGCAAATGCATTGTTAGCGACAAACTCTAAAATGAATTATAAATCTATGTCATGCGAATATATATGATGAAATGTTTTTCTTTTACTATTTGCAACTCCAGGATATTGTCTGTAAGCCCATATTTAGTGGGTCTAGTAACAAGTTGTTACGGCTGTAAATCTATCTCAAGATATAGAGCAGATTCAAGGAACTCTCTGAAGGAATATCCTAAGTAGCTTATTAAACATAAAAGGCTAAATACGGAAGAAAGTTTGTAATGACAAGACAGAGGCTGTGTTTGGATGACACATTGAAAAAGTGATTTTTCAAAACACTTGGCTTTGTAAAAATGGTTTTTTTAATGTGTTTTAAAAAAATAAAAACTCATTTTTACGATTGAAGAACATAAAATCGATGTCCAAGTTTTTATCCCTAAATTCTGATGAAGATGTGTTGTTAGAGGTGAAATTCGTTTATCCATTTTGTTTGTATCAGATCATTTCTTTTATGGGATTGGGACTTGAACCCTAAATAAATCCAATCCTCCAGTAGATCCATCTNGCAAACGCCTTTTTCTTGGTCATCTTCTGCACCGGAAGCCAAGAACCTCGAATATTCAATTTCTTTCCACTGGTGTCTAACCATACCGCCCCAAGCACAAGCCTCAACTGTTCCTAGTTATGAGTATATTGGATCTAAATCTAGACGTGGCTTCTTTGGATCTTAATCCAAACCATTTTCATATTTGACTCTTTTACACATCAAACTTCACATCAAATAAGATTGCCAATGGCTCGATTTAGTGATTCATTTCAATGCAAACCCAAGTGCTCGAATTCAGATACAAGTATTGATTTGGATGCCAATTTAGTTATCATTTGTTGTTGAACCCATCAAATCCAAGCCCATTTTCTCTATTTCGAATCAAACGCTAATTAAGCGGTCTCACACCAGGTCTTCTGTAGGAAAGTGAGACTTCCGTTTCCAATATATTCCTCTTTCACTCGGAAAGGTGAACGGTGCATTTTGATTTTCATTGGTTCTTACCAGCAATGAGGAGGAGAATAATATAACCCAATTTAAATAATAATATAACAACAATAAATATACTGTTTTAGAAAATGTGTTTGATACAACACGATGCATATGATCTGAGATGTCGTATTTTTTGGGTTAGTAATATGAGATGGAAACAGATAATTAAGACATTGATTCGCACCTTTTAGAAAAGTAGGGCCAACTAGGCTGAGTCTGGTTGGGGTGTTTGGAGGACGATTAAGAAAAAAAAATGTCTTAAGCAAGGATCTTGAGACCCAAGATCCTGGGTTCGATGATTTTGCTAAAGATCTTTTGTCGCATCACACAAACAACTGAAAGGAAATAATCACTTTATAACATCACTTTCACATCAGCTAATTGGGGTTTTCTTTTTCTTCTTTTTCCTTGTGAATGATTAGAAAAAATTATAAAACTATCTAATGTTACTGCAGATAAAAAAAATAATCACTGCTAAACTTATACATGTTACTAAATTGGCGTTCAGTTCTTGAGAGAAACTCTTAGACAACTGATATGAAACCTTGGTTTTTAAGATCAAATAATACCAATAACTTTTGTTAAGTCTAGTACTTTATGGTGGTCGACAGGGGCGGAGGTAGGCGGGCTTCCCCTCAAACACAAATTTTAGATTTTAAAAAATTAAAATATTGTACATGTAAATTTTGAGAATAGAGTTTAATCTCATATGAAAATTTTGAAAACTTGTAGTTTGGCTTCTATTAAAATTTTGAAACTATAATTCGGCCCTTGCAACAACAAAAAAAAAATCTACCCCCAACCTGGTGGTCGTGTCTGGACCATAAGAGGCTATTTGGCAATAGTAACAGGACCATAAGAGGCTATTTGGCAATAGTAACAGGATGTTGAAGTTCCACTTATCTGCCACAACAATTAGTCGACTACAGTTTTGAGGTAATTGAATCAAATCAAATTATATATGTTATGGGTCAACTATAGTCCATTTCCTAATGCTAGAGGCTTTAGTGTCTGTTTCGCAAATGGAACAATATTTAATTATTTTATAGATAAAAGAAAAACTTAGCAGAAAACATCTCCCATTCTTCACATTTATGTACTTTCGAGACTCGAACTTGACTCATTTAACATTTCAAAACGTAAATTTAAAATTCGAGTTTGACTCTTTTATCAACAAATTAAAACCCTAGTCGAGTTCTTAAGAGCGAGTTTGAGTTGATCCCAAGTTGAGTACTCGACTTATTGTGCATCTCTAATTGGTGGTGGGTAGGGAGGCGGGAGTGCTTTTTTCACAACCTCGTGAAAACATCCGCTTGTGAAAACCAATTTTTCTGTAAACTCTGTTTCAATTGATATTAGATAATGGAAACTTTAACTGGTTATGTCAATAATTATGATTCGACTGGATATGAACGTAAAGCAAAATCCAGATCTTGTCTCGAATGCCATCCATTAAAGACATTAGTAGTCTAACTTTTAAAATTGGAAGTTTAAAATGTTTTCATATATGACATTCTATGTAAATCCATTTAGCTACATATCTAATCCAAATATGATCCATTGGCATCCCTAATCAAGATATCATATATAACAAATTTTTTGGCAATAAAGACCTTTAACATCAAAGGTAGTACTAAAAAATGCACAGTTCCTCTTAATTTCATGCAACTTTGTTATGATCTTTATGTTTATCTTCTAACAGGGTGGTGGAACTCATGTTAACATGAAAGACGACGTGTAGTTGATGATAAGATATGTGATGTACTGAATCCTTATTACCAGCACCATGACCCAACTTTCTAATCCCCGATATAGTTTGATGGAACATGAACTCTTGTCACATCAGACGCAATTGCAATTGCAAAAAAGCATGTCACATCAGATCCATAGAGTAATCAAACATCTCTAAAAAACCACAGAGCTAGCTGAATAAGTTGACATTTAAACGAAGGACTGTCCTGTACCTCGAAGGGGAAATTGGAAGCAATCTTTTGACCTGCAATGGAAGTTTTGTATGAGGGAGACCGAATTAGAGTTTTTAAATTTTGACTATGATTAAAATATTATTTTTTAAAATTTTTATACAAGACAACTGAAATTTTTAAACTTTACATGTAAAGTTTAAAAAAAAAATAAAAAGATTAGGTGTGTCACACCCATACACGTCTTCTCCTTGACTCTGCCCTGTAACAGCCATGTATGTGCCTCAAGATTGAAGCAGTGTTAAAGAGTTCCTGTATGCATTCAGCTGCCTACACTACCAAAAAAAAAAAACCGATAGTCGAGAAACATCGGTAAAATAGGAAGTGTCATCCTCGATTACTGTGGAGGTCACCACACCAGTGAAAAGAATATCAGTGAAAGCTATACCCGACATTTTCGCAGCACATACAGCTGTCTGCGTTGGTGTAGACAGCTTCACTAACGTAGTTAAATAAACAATTATGTAATGAAGACTGTTGTCACACATTGAAAGACATAGGAAAAATTTTTTTTCGACACCCAAATGGACGTTGGCAAAAAATTTTATGGACAGCGTAAGATGTTGGGCTGTCGATAAAAGTCATTTTCTAATATCATTTTTCAAAATTTTTATATAAAACAAGTAAAATTTTATAAATTTTACATGTAAATTAAAAAAAAATGAAATAGGGCGAGCTCTGCCCCTGGTTCCAAATAATTCATTTCCACTGTGGTGCATCACTGTTTCAGTTGCACCATACTGTTTCCTGGAAACCCATTTTTGTTGCTTCTTGTTTGGTTTCTGTTTGTGAAGAAGTTAGAAACTTTGTTCTTGTAGCAAATGCATTGTTAGCGACAAACTCTAAAATGCATTATAAATCTATGTCATGCGAATATATATGATGAAATGTTTTTCTTTTACTATTTGCAACTCCAGGAGATTGTCTCTAAGCCCATATTTAGTGGGTCTAGTAACAAGTTGTTACGGTTTTGTAAATCTATCTCAAGATATAGAGCAGATTCAAGGAACTCTCTGAAGGAATATCCTAAGTAGCTTATTAAACATAAAAGGCTAAATACGGAAGAAAGTTTGTAATGACAAGACAGAGGCTGTGTTTGGATGACACATTGAAAAAGTGATTTTTCAGAACACTTGGCTTTGTAAAAATGGTTTTTTTTATGTGTTTTAAAAAAATAAAAACTCATTTTTACGATTGAAGAACATAAAATCGATGTCCAAGTTTTTATCCCTAAATTCTGATGAAGATGTGTTGTTAGAGGTGAAATTCGTTTATCCATTTTGTTTGTATCAGATCATTTCTTTTATGGGATTGGGACTTGAACCCTAAATAAATCCAATCCTCCAGTAGATCCATCTNGCAAACGCCTTTTTCTTGGTCATCTTCTGCACCGGAAGCCAAGAACCTCGAATATTCAATTTCTTTCCACTGGTGTCTAACCATACCGCCCCAAGCACAAGCCTCAACTGTTCCTAGTTATGAGTATATTGGATCTAAATCTAGACGTGGCTTCTTTGGATCTTAATCCAAACCATTTTCATATTTGACTCTTTTACACTTCAAACTTCACATCAAATAAGATTGCCAATGGCTCGATTTCGTGATTCATTTCAATGCAAACCCAAGTGCTCGAATTCAGATACAAGTATTGATTTGGATGCCAATTTAGTTATCATTTGTTGTTGAACCTATCAAATCCAAGCCCATTTTCTCTATTTCGAATCAAACGCTAATTAAGCGGTCTCACACCAGATCTTCTGTAGGAAAGTGAGACTTTCGTTTCCAATATATTCCTCTTTCACTCGAAAAGGTGAACGGTGCAGTTTGATTTTCATTGGTTCTTACCAGCAATGAGGAGGAGAATAATATAACCCAATTTAAATAATAATATAACAACATTAAATATACTGTTTTAGAAAATGTGTTTGATACAACACGATGCATATGATCTGAGATGTCATATTTTTTGGGTTACTAATATGAGATGGAAACTGATAATTAAGACATTGATTTGCACCTTTTAGAAAAGTAGGGCCAACTAGGCTGAGTCTGGTTGGGGTGTTTGGAGGACGATTAAGAAAAAAAAAAATGTCTTAAGCAAGGATCTTGAGACCCAAGATCCTGGGTTCGATGATTTTGCTAAAGATCTTTTGTCGCATCACACAAACAACTGAAAGGAAATAATCACTTTGTAACATCACTTTCACATCAGCTAATTGGGGGTTTTCTTTTTCTTTTTTTTCCTTGTGAATGATTAGAAAAAATTATAAAACTATCTAATGTTACTGCAGATAAAAAAAATAATCACTGCTAAACTTATACATGTTACTAAATTGGCGTTCAGTTCTTGAGAGAAATTCTTAGACAACTGATATGAAACCTTGGTTTTTAAGATCAAATAATACCAATAACTTTTGTTAAGTCTAGTACTTTATGGTGGTCGACAGGGGCGGAGGTAGGCAGGCGGGACTCAAACACAAATTTTAGATTTTAAAAAATTAAAATATTTTACATGTAAATTTTGAGAATAGAGTTTAATCTCATATGAAAATTTTGAAAATTTGTAGTTTGGTTTCTATTAAAATTTTGAAACTATAATTCGGCCCTTGCAACAAAAAAAAAAATTCTACCTCCAACGTGGTGGTCGTGTCTGGACCATAAGAGGCTATTTCGCAATAGTAACAGGATGTTGAAGTTCCACTTATCTGCCACAACAATTAGTCGACTACAGTTTTGAGGTAATTGAATCTAATCAAATTATATATGTTATGGGTCAACTTTAGTCCATTTCCTAATGTTAGAGGCTTTAGTGTCTGTTTCACAAATGGAACAATATGTAATTATTTTATAGATATGATTCAAAGATTGGTCTAGGTTCATAAAATAGTTTAAAAAGTGTTTTATGAATTTGCCTCAATTTTTAGATAGATTTATGAAACACTTGTTTAATTTGTCTAGATTTATGAAACACTTGTTTAATTTGCCGAACAAGTGTTTAATTCTACAGAAGGGTCTGGAAAAATTGGCAGAGCTCCCGTAGTATTTGCTTGTAAGAACTTCATTTCCTTTGTCTGATTTGCTGGTCTTCTGGATATAAACGATGGAAAAATTGTTTTACTAAGTCTAATACATGGAAAGGCACATTTCTGGTTCAAATTCAAATTCACAGTTTAGGATTGCTCTTTCCATCTTTTCTTATTTATTTTTTATTTTGCTAGAATGTCTTGAGCCCTTGGCTAGTTCCTAAGGCTGGTTCAACCAGAAGGAGCCAGTCGAACATATAGCTTCTCTTTTCTTTAATTGTCTTTTCTTCCATAAATATTATTTTCATCCGGTGAATCTTTATGACGTCTTTTGAAGCAGTTTTGTAGAATACTTTTGAAAAAAAAAAGATTTATTTGTAAATTAATGTCATCTAATGCACATATATGTATAGATTGAGTTACACAAACTTGCACATAAAATTCAAGAAGAGTTCCACTATTTCAATTGAGTACAATTAGTTTCTCTTACATAATGCTGGAATCACTAATCTAGAACTAGCTAGTACCCATTCTTCTGCTTTCACACGGTCATAGAACTCGCTTCTTTAACTTCTGCTTGGACCCGCTCTTAGAACTTGCTTCTTTTGCTTCCATTTTGACTGCTTCATTAGCCTTCATTGCTGTCCGAAGATGAGTCAGCTTGTTCCGACACAAATTCAAGCTTGCAGACTACATACTCCACCTGTTCATTGTATAATTACAAGCGACAATATCATGTCAACAGAGTTTGAACAAATAGCGAAAACCAATCATTGTTCTATTCTTTCTTTTCTAGTTTTCAACTAGCAATTGCACTAGGTGTGTCATTGGCACCAAGAACAAAGATTTACCCAAAGGCGACACAGTATTCTTTAGACTTGGAAAATTACTATTTGAGTGGGAGATTTGTTCATGGCTGTGATGCAGGCAGAAGTTTTTAGTACTAAGAAAATGATATTTGAGGGTACCATATATTGATGAGTGAATCATTGTGGGCACCAACAATATAGAAATATAAGCAAACATATATAACAACATGAATTTCAAGGGAGAGCATGGGGAACTGCAAACACTAGCCCAAATGCCAGCTTAAGAATGTGAAAAATTACAGTATGGCAATAACAACACCTTATAAGTGTCTCATGAAGCTGCTTCAAAAAATGGAGCAGATTCATAAAAAAAAATGTAACAGACTTTTATGAATGTGCTCCATTATTTGGACACATTTATAGGACAGTAACATTCTATTAGTGTTGCTAAAGGGTCGGCCTCATTTCAGCAGTAACAGTAACGTTCGGGCAGGAAAAAATGAAAGACAATCAAATGGCTCATTCTATTTACCCATGGTCTACCTGCAGATTTACAGCTTGATCATGAACAGACATTGCATTGGAATCTTAATGAAAACAAAATAACATGACTAAGTTATTTTAAATGGCCCGAATCTTGGTCAATCATGCTTTCAGGAAAGTTTAGTTGCTCATTGCTTCAATCTAATGATATGCAGTGAAGAAGTCGACATTGATCTTAAGAAATTTATTATGCGAGCTCTAGATATGAGTCCACTTTGGGAATCAAAACATGCAAATATGATATTATGACTACATGCATTTATGGAGATGGCCTATGTTTTATGTAGATGCACATAAATAATATGTAAACATGCACAGACAAACAAACAAATTATGGGCAGCAAATATGGATATGTGTTTTGGTGCTCACTGGATCCTTTGGTATGTTGTGTCGAGTTCGATAACCGTCGTCAAGAAGATATTCAGTCACAAACCAGCTACTCGGAGTTCCTGCGGCATGAATGAATTGGAAATATGTCATCGTTCCAACTACTTCATTTAAATTGGGGTGCATCATTGTTTCAATTTCACCACATTGCACCCAAGTCCCGTTGCTGTTACTTCTTGTATCGTTTCTCCTACTCAAGAAGGTAGAAACTTCATTGGCGGCCGAAATTTCTGCAAAAAAAAAAAAAGACAAAAGGGAAGAAATGATTAGTTGGCGACAAACTCTAACATGCATTACAAATCTATGTCATCAGAATATATATGAGGAAAAGTATTTTTCTTTTAACTTTTTTGTAACTGCTCGAGATTGTCTCGGAGACCAGACTTAGGAGGTATTTGTCCATAGTAATGGGTTGTTACTGTTTTATAAATCTACCTCAAGATTTAGGTAGATTCATGAAACTTTGTGTGTGACAGTATTTTTTAATCTGCTCAATTTCCAATATAGATTCATAAAACAGTTACATCCAAACAGCTGCTACGGATCAATTGGTATCATATAAAAGCTCAAGGCTAATGCCCTCTCTCTTAGAAATCGTGAGTGTTTTGAAAAATATACTTCCGACCCACAAGAAAAAGAATTTTTAGCTCTGGCTTGGCAGACGTGAAACTAGTAGTTGTAAAAGTGGGTTTGATTCCAATAGTGAATAGGCTACAAAATCAAGCCACAGGAATCTTTGATAGATGCATGAAACTCTCATACTCCGATTAAAAGCTTCCAAATCAGAAAGATAGGAGAGCCTTCACCTACCGTGTAAGTATGAAATCGAGAAACCGTATACATCAGCCACTGGAAGTGGCGGATCACTGTTTTTACTCTGTTCGATCAACAACATCAACCTGGCGTCTTCGTCAGCCATGGTCAAAAACCAATGCAACCTGTTGTCTCTCTAGCCTCCACAATCAACGCCTATTTATACTTAGAAAAGAAGATCAGGTGATTTATTTTTGGTTAGTTGCTTCCACATATATTTCCTTCTATAACCCAAGGAAATCTGATTTCATTTAGTGCGTGATACGGTGATAGCTTTAACAGCCCACATAGAACTTAATTTTCTTATTTGGATTTTCCCAAAAAAATTAATTAATCTTTTCTTTCCATACAGATCCATTAACAAAAACTTGTAAATGATGTCAATTCTTTTTTATCCATATATATCTTTATATATATATAGTGTGTGTGTGTGTGTTACATCATCTGATCATATTGTTTAGTATTTTAGAATAAATGTTTCCATAGACATAACATAGCATTTTAGAATAAATGTTTCCATAGACATAACATAGCTGGTTAGGCAGATGGGTGGATAGAAAGCGTGTCGAGTGTTTGATTTATATGAGTTCTACTCCCCTATATAATAAAAGGTACCAGAATCACAACCGATAGTTGATGGGACCTTCTGGTTTTATTAGTTGGTGCATATATAGCAAAATTCTCTACTTTTTAACTGTATTTTATTTGTGACAAAATAATACTAAAGCTGTTTTTTTTTTTTTTAAATACGTGTAGAAAGTTTAATGATATGCAGTGAAGAAGTCGACAATGATCTTAAGAAATTTATTATGCGAGCTCTTGATATGAGTCCATTTTGGGAATCACAACATGCAAATATGATATTATGACTACATGCATTTATGGAGATGGACTATGTTCTATGTAGATGCACATAAGTAATATGTGCACATGCACAGACAAACAAACAAATTATGGGCAGCAAATATGGATATGTGTTTTGGTTCTCACTGGATCCTTTGGTATGTTGTGTCGAGTTCGATCATCGTCGTCAAGACGATATTCAGTCACAAACCATTTACTCGGAGTTCCTGCAGCATGAATGAATTGGAAGTCTGTCATTGTTCCAACTACTTCGTTTAAATTGGGGTGCATCATTGTTTCAATTTCACCACATTGCACCCAAGTCCCGTTGCTGTTACTTCTTGTATCGTTTCTCCTACTCAAGAAGGTAGAAACTTCATTGGCGACAGAAATTTCTGCAAAAAAAAATGACAAAAAAGAACAAATGATTGGTTGGCGACAAACTCTAACATGCATTACAAGTCTCTGTCATCAAAATATATATGAGGAAAAGTTTTTTTCTTTTAACTTGTTTGTAACTGCTCGAGATTGTCTCGGAGACCAGACTTAGGCGGTATTTGGCTATAGTAATGGGTTGTTACTGTTTTATAAATCTACCTCAAGATTTAGGTAGATTCATGAAACTTTGTGTGCGACAGTAATTTTTTTTAATCTGCTCAATTTCCAATATAGATTCATAAATCAGTTACATCCAAACAGCTGCTACGGATCGATTGGTGTCATATAAAACTTCAAGGCTAATGCCCTCTCTCTTAGAAATCATGAGTTTTTTGAAAAATATACTTCCGACCCACAAGGAAAAGAATTTTTAGCTCTGGCTTGGCAGACGTGAAACTAGTAGTTGTAAAAGTGGGTTAGATTCCAATAGTGATGAAGCCACAGGAGTCTTTGATAGATGCATGAAACTCTCATACTCCGATTAAAAGCTTCCAAATGAGAGAGACAGGAGAGCCTGCACCTACCGTATAAGTATGAAATCGAGAAACCGTATACATCAGCCACTGGAAGTGGCGGATCACTGTTTTTACTCTGTTCGGTCAACAACATCAACCTGGCGTCTTCGTCAGCCATGGTGAAAAGCCAGTGCAACCTGTTCTCTCTAGCCTCCACAATCAACGCCTATTTATACTTAGAAAAGAAGATCAAGTGATTTATTTTTGGCTAGTTGCTTCCACATATATTTCCTTCCATAACCCAAGGAAATCTCATTTCATTTAGTGCGTGATAGTTTTAACAGCCCGCATAGAACTTAACTTTCCTCTTTGGATTTTCGCAAACAAATCTTTTCTTTCCATACAGATCCGTTAACAAGAACTTGTAAATAATGTCAATCTTTTTTTATCCATATATATCTTTTAGTATTTTAGAATAAATGTCTCCATAGACATAACATAGCTCATTAGGCAGATGGGTAGATAGAAAGTGTGTCGTGCGTTTGATTTATATGAGTTCTACTCCTCTATATCATAAAAGGTACTGAATCACAATCGATAGTTGATGGGGCCTTCCTGTTTTATTAGTTGGTGCATATATAGCAAAATTTTCTATTTTTTAACAGTATATTATTTTTGACAAAATAATACTAAAGCTGCTTTTTTTTTAATAGGTTTAGAAAATAAACAACCTCCTGCTCCAAGAAGGTCAGAAGGTCCCACCATTACCCTTCCTTTCACGGTGTCAAGTTACATCGGAACTTAGAATGAAGTATGGTATACCTATCAACTAATAAGTTGTAATTACACCTACCTTTTATGATATAGAGATATAGCACTCATATAAAATAAATAGGTGACACGCTTTCTATCCACTCACCCAGGAGCGGAGCCAAGTGGTGGCCCGCAGGGCCCTAGCCTCCCATCAAAAAGAAAATTAAAAAATTTACTGTAAGTTTTAGAAAATTTCTGTTGTTGTATAGAACAATTATAAAAATTGATATTTCGGTTTCTGTCAAAATTTAAAAACTTTAATTTGGCCCTCTTTATGAAAGATTTTTTGCTCTCCCTTGCATTGGCCTGCTTAAGACCTATGTTATGTCTCCAGAGACATGTAGTCTAAAATACTAAACAATGTTGTAGCAGATCATGTTGTTTAGTATTTTGGACTAAATGTCTCATGAGACATAACATAGCTGGTTAAGCAGGTCGATGGATAAAAAGTGTGTCACATGTTTGATTTGTATACATGCTACTCCTCTATATCATAAAAGGTAGTCAGAATCACAACTTCTAAGTTGAAGGTGTACTAAGTCTGGGCAACATACTTGGGTACCCAGTACCCAGCCCAATCCACCATGAGCCTGATAATCGAATCAGCTTGATGGGGCCCGATTCGGCCAATTAATTTTTTTATGTTAATTTTTCTAGTAACATATATATTTTATTATAAAAGTTTTGGGGCTGTTTGGTAATAGTGTGACTTTCTCTTACTGTTGTATAAATCTGCTCTAAAAAATGGAGTAAGTTCATAAAAGTTGTAACAATTGTTTCATGAATGTGCTCCACTTTTTGGAACTTAAATAAATGCAAAAGAATGATAAATAAGTCAGTCCTTTAAAACTTCAACAAATGTTGGTTTTTTCTTTGAAAAAACACCAAAACAAAAAAAAAAAATCAATCCTTTTTTTTCATTTTATTTGTTTTTTCATATTGTCTAATGCTAAAATACTTGTTTTCATTTTCAAATTTTTATTTGTTGCAAATCTACCTTTTTTATGTTTGTATTATTAATTTCTTACATATTTCACTTTTTATTTAATTTTTTTGTTTTTAATTTTTTCCAAAAAACTATCATGTTTTTTCATTTGTTTCAAATTCTCAATATTATACCGAAGAAAACCTCACCATTTAAAATCCGAAGAAAGTTTTTTATAACTATGATATAAAGCAACAACCTTTAACACCCGCTACATATATTACTTTTTCTTGACTCACATATCATATATATGAGAAGCCAGCTTTATCACACATGAAGAGTTCCACCATTCAGGTTGAGAACATTTATTACAACAAGGCTAAGCTTTCCCTCTTACATGATGCTGCGACCACCACTCTGGAGCTTAAAAATCTACCTATGCTTGGAATATACGTCGTCAAATGGGAGGCAGCTACAGCTACCCATTCTTCTTCCTTGGCTTGGCATTAAAAATTGCTTCTTTTACTTCTGTCCTACCAGGGGCCGAGGGAAGGGGTGCCATTATAGGCCATGGCCCTACCCTAGCCAATTTTTTTTTTTACATTGAAAAAAATAATATTTTTTAATTACGTAATGTATTTTTTGTAGTAGAATTCAGTTTGGCCCTACGCAGATCCATAAGTCGAACTGTCGGCCTCATGCCTGAAGAAAATCCTGGCTCCGCCCCTAGTCCTGACTCAGTTGTAAATCTCATGGATGCCCGAGGACGAGAGGCCCACCCCCTCGTGCACAAATTCTACCATGCAGATTACGTTCTCCACCTGTTCATTGTATAAATCAAAGCAGCAATATCAGTCAAATGAGTTTCAACAAATAGAAAACCAATATTCATTATGTTCTTTTATTCCTTCCTAGTATTCAATCACCAATTGAGGCGCCTCGGTCGTGTCACTGTAAGTACAAAGATTTTTTTTTTTTTTTTTGAAGGGCTTTCCCTAGTATGGAAACATACCCTCCAAAAATAGGTTAATGTATTGAGTCTGTGGTGGTGGTAGAAATTTTTTTGTATTAATGTATAAAATATCTTACATCATCCAAATACGTAGGTAACTGACATTTGAGGGGCGCCATATATTGATAAGTGAATCATTGCGGGCACCAATATATAAATAAACAAATAGCTGGGCCCAAGTAATATGTAATTACATGAGTTTCAGGTAACATATGGGCAACTACCCACAGAAGCCAAATGCCAATTTAAGCATGTGAAGATTATATAAAGGGCCGTTTGGCTATAATAACACATTGTTATTATCTCATACATCAACCCTTCAACCCTTAAAAGAAAACTTATTCAAGGAGTACTTGTTACAGTGTTCTATGAATCGTTCCATTTTTAAAGCAAGTACATGCGGTAGAAAAATAACTATGTTGCTGTTGCTAAACAGCTCTTAAAATGACTTTGTATGCTTGGTCTCTTTTCAGTAGTAACATTAATGTTTAGGCAGGAGTAAGTGAGACAATCAAGGTCTACATGCAGATTTACAAATAGATTAAAGCATGAATAAGAAGATATTCAAAGAGCAGAAATTTGGGGAGAGAGAGGCTCACTTGGATGCCATGCTCGAGACAATAAAGCTCCCAGCACGCATTTCCGACCTGGATCCCGGCCTGACCGATGTGGATCGAAATGCACTCCCTCATCTTCGACGGAGAAAATGAACGGAAAGAGCAAAGTAAACCGGAGAAAAAAGAAGAGGCAACAAGAAAATGGGACGACGAAGGCGTTTACGAAGACGCCTCCCGATCCCTCTCTCTGTAGGTGCTTGAATCCGCCGATTCTAGTTCTCTTTTATAGGAAAGGGGCGAGGGCCTTAGGTAAACCAAGGGAGCCGTTCAGTTAGCCAGCTGTCTCCTTCGTCGTCCCATTTTCTTGTTGCCTCTTCTTTTTTCTCCGGTTTACTTTGCTTTTTCCGTTCATTTTCTCCGTCGAAGATGAGGGAGTGCATTTCGATCCACATCGGTCAGGCCGGGATCCAGGTCGGAAATGCGTGCTGGGAGCTTTATTGTCTCGAGCATGGCATCCAAGTGAGCCTCTCTCCCCAAATTTCTGCTCTTTAAATATCTTCTTATTCATGCTTTAATCTCTCGTCGAATCTAGTGAATGAGGGCTTCGTCGTGCCTAAACATTAATCTAGTGAATGAAGCCGGGCTTGGCCTCGAGCTCCGCTCGAACTCTGAGTCGAGCTCCTTAGAGCAAGCTTGACCTTGACTTGACTACACAAAATCAAGCTCGAACACAACTCTTTTAGCCCATTTAACTCGATCATACATCAACTCGTGTAAGCATTAACTTATTTAACTTCTGTAAGTATTAACTCATGTAACTTGTTTAACTCGTGTAACTTGTGAAAAATTATTTTTACCCTAAAAGTTAAAACAAGTGAAGCAGTTTTAGTGGTATTATATAGAGTATTGGTTTGTAAGTTGAGTCGAGCATAAACGAGTCGAGTTCCAGAAACTTGAACTCAACTTGTTTATCATTTTTTTGAGTGTCTTTGTAATCTCAAACTCAACTCGTTTATAAATGAGTCGAGCATGAGCCCTTTTTTTCGAGTGAATTCGAGTCGAGCCCGAGTTGGCTTGGCTAGTTGTGCAGCCCTAATTATTAATCATGTTTCAATCTCGATGTAAACACAATAACATGACTAAGTTATTTTAATTGGCCCGAATCTAGGTCAATCGTGCTTTGATTGTTTCAATCTAGTGACATGCGGTGAAGAATTCAACATCGGTTTTCAAGAAATTTATAATGTGAGATGCAGATAAGAGGATCCAACTATGGGCAACATAACTTGCAAATATGATATTTATGACTACATGCGTTTATGGACATGGGCCTAATATCTATGTTTTACATTGACGCACATAAAAAATATGTGTGTTGGCACACACACATACAAAAAGAAAGTATGGACAGCTATACTTAAAAAATTTTGTTTCAAGTCTAATTTATGGAAAGGCATATTTCTGGTTCAAAATAGTATTAAAATATTGAAGCTCAACCATGCCCACCTCATTATATAATCTTTCTTAGCTTCTTCTAATCAATTTGGTTTTTAAACACAGCAGGTTTAATATGAAGCAACAACACTAACGTACACCTATTACATACACTTTTAATTTCTTGATTTAAATATTTCCCTTTTTTTAATTTCCTTGTGGAGCATCCAGCTTGGAAATATAATTAATAAGTAGAGAAGTTTGCTCTATGTTGGTCTATGTACACCAACAGGTAAATAGACGAAGAGTGTGCTTTGATATTACTTTAATTCAAGATACACCGATCAAACCTCTCCTCCCCTCCTCCCCGCACCCTTCTCTCTCTCTCTCTCTCTCTCTCTATATATATATATATATATATATATATATATATTCTTTCCAACTTTTCCTGTTTATCTTTTAATTTTTATTTTGCTAGAATGTCTTTAGCCCTTGGCTAGTTCTCTTTTCTTTAATTGTCTTTTCTTCGTTAAACATTATTTTTATCCGGTGAATCTTTTTTGTGAAAAAAAAACTGTTCACTTAAAGCCCATATATGTATAGATTGAGTTACAGAAACTTGCACTTAAAATTTTAACCGTAGGCTGCCTGCGCAAGAGCACACACACACACACACACACATATATATATATATATATATATATAAAAGAATTATCAAAAGCGATCTTTATCACAAGAAGAGATCCATTATTTAGATTGAGTAACAATTATTATATCAAAACTAAACTTTCCCTATTACATAATGCTGGAACCGCTATTGTTGATCTACTAGTACCCAATCTTCTGCTTTCACTCGGTCATAGAACTCGCTTCTTTAACTTCTGCTTGGACTCGCACTAGGAACTTGCGTCTATTGCTTCCATTTTGACTGCCTCAGTCGCTTTCATCGCTGCACGAATAAAGCTTGCAGGCTACAAGCTCCTTCTGTTCATTGTATAATTCCAAGCCACAAAAATCACGTCAACAGAGTTTAAACAAGTAGCGAAAACCAATCATTGCTCTATTCTTTCACTCTTTTTTCAACTAGCAATTGCACTAGCTGTGTCATTGGCCCCGAGAACAAAGATTTACTCATTGGCGACACAGAATTCTTTAGAATTGGAAAATTACTATTTGAGTGGCAGGCTTGTTCATGTTTGTCATGCAGACAGAAGTTCTTAGCACAAATTTAAAAAGAAAAATGATATTATTATTGTGGGCACCAACAATATATAAATATAAGTAAACATATGTAATGACATGAATTTCAGGGGACAGCATGGGCCCCATTTTGGTAGGCACAGCTGGGTCAGGTTCAATTTTAATAAAAAATCGTAATATATATATATATATATATATATATATATATATATATATATATATATATATATATATATATATATATATATATAAGAAATTACGTAAACATATATTTTTAAAATAAATTATAATTCTTATGTCTGGCCTGGCTAGGCCCCGTTCAGCCCGGGCCAAGTCCGGTTCAAATTTCATAAAAAAATTAAAAATATATATTATATAATACGTAAATATCTATTTTTAAATCTAATAATAATTTTTTTTATCGAGTCAGACACGGCCCGCCCAGTTCAACCTAGGCCAAGTGCCACGCCCGGCCCTGTTTCATGTCAGGCCCAAAGTTTATTTTCACCATCATAGCTTGGCCCAACCTAGACTCGGCCCAGTGCCCACTCTTACTTCAAGATTGAAACATATTTTTGTTGATATAGTTCTAGTGTTTCATGAATCTTTTCTAATCTTCATTTAAATTAGTGGAACACGCACCCAAATGTCAAACGCCCTAAAACACTCTCATTCAGCGATTTAAAGCTTCAAAATGGAAAGACTAAACCTACCCAGCAATTGTAAAATGGAGAAATCCTATACGTTAGCCACGTCATACTTCATCAACGCCAACAACTCAGTTTCCCAAGGTTCCATCGCTAAAAACCAATTTAACCTGTTGTCTATCCAGTCTCCTCACTGAACGCCTACTTATACTTAGGAAAGAAGAAGAATTTTTTTTTTTTTTGGTTGATTTCTTCCATATATAGGATCGATATTTTCTTCTATAGCACAAACAAGTCTAATTTGATTTGATGCTTGAAATTTCAATCTTCTACATAGAACCTAATTTTTTTCTTTTGGATTCCGCCCTAATAAATAATTAATCTTTTCTACCCACACATATCCATTAATAAAGATCTTGTAAATGATGTCAATCTTTTTTATCTATATATAAAATCTTATGAAATAATTTACACACTAATACATTGGCCAACATGACTGTTCTTATGAAAGATGTATATATGAGCGGTCTCTGATGTAATCCCTTAATAATTGCTTATCGAACATAAAGTTCTGAATACGGGAGAAAGTTTGTAGAGACAAGACCTAGGCAGCGTTTGGATGACATATTCAAAAAATATAATTTTTTAGAAAACTTGGCTCTGCAAAAATGAATTTTTATTGTGTTTTGAAAAAATGTTGTTTTTAGGTCTGGGTAAGCAAAAACTGGTTTTGGGTAAATAACCTATGATACACAGGGTAGCTCGAGCTCGGCTCAACCTCAAGTCAAGCTTTATGGAACACGTTTGAGCTCGACTTGAAGTTGCAACATCGAGCTCGCTTAACTCGTATAACTCATTTCTGTTAAGTTAACCTATATTGTTTCCTTTGACTCGTTTCTTTTAACTAATTCAACCATGAGCAACCATTGAACATGAAATCCAAAGAAAGATCAAAGCATATACTCTGCATCAAAATAATGAAAAACTTACCAAAACAAAATCTCTCACAAGATGTACTTGGTTTTCTTTATTGTGGTATAAATCTAAAACATTTTACCTCATTCAAAAATTCATTGATCTTGTTGAAAACCAATTTCATACATCCATTAAAAAATTCGAAGCGACAATAGTGTAGAATTTTTTTCTACCCAAATGGAAAATCTTTTTCATCATAAAAGCAATGAGCGTCAACATTCTTGTGTCACCACACCACAACAAAATGGAGCAGTTGAACGCAAGCACAAAGACCTCTTAAATGTTGCTCATGCCTTATGTTTTCAAACTTTCCTACCCTTAAAATTTTGGGAGGATTGTGTTTTAACCGTTGCATATCTACTCAACCGTCTAACTACCCATGCTCTTCATGACAAAACTCCCTATGAAGCTCTCTATGGACAAACACCAAAATATATTCATCTTTGAACATTTGGGTGCCTTAGTTATGCGTACCACATACACAAAAATAAAATATTTGATTCTTGGTCATGCAAATGCATTTTCATAGGGTATCCATATGGTCAAACTACATATAAATTTTATTATCTTGACACTCATGAAATCTTCACCAGTCAAGATATTAGGTTTATTTCTATTTGAAAACATTCAAGAACCTGACATCGTCTTTCCTCTACCTATACATGAATCTATTCAACACACCTATCCTCCTCCTACAACACCCCCACCTAACACACCGCAACTTCTTTCTAAGTCAATTAAAGGAATGGCGAGATGCGATGGCTATTGAAGTTCGTCCACTAGAAGATAACTCTACTTGGGACATCGTTACTCTTCCACCAAGAAAATGACCCATTGGTTGTCGCTGGATTTATAAAATCAAATATAATGCCGATGGCACTACCGAATACTATAAAACTCTTCTAGTCGCCAAAGGTTACAACCAACAACAAGGCATCGAGTACGCGGAAACTTTCTCTCCCGTTGCCAAAATCAGCATTATTTGATGTCTTTTGTCTATTGCTGCCATCAAATGGTGGAATTTATTTCAAGTCGACGTCAATAATGCATTTCTCCATGGTGACCTCTTTGAAGAAGTCTACATGTCTCATCCTCCCAGGTTTTCCTGACATGGGGAGAACAAGGTCTCTCGGCTAAAGAAGTCCTTATATGGACTGAAACAGTCTTCTCGCAACTAGTTTTTTAAACTTACAAAAACATTAAAACAGTTTGGCTTCTTGCAATCAAAGGCAGATTATTCATTATTTGTACACATTATTAAACAAGCCAGCATATTCATCCTAGTCTATGTGAATGATATAATCGTTGCAGGAGACAATATTGACAAGTTGAAATTGTTTATCAACTCCGAATTCAAATTGAAAGATTTAGGAGAATTGAAATATTTTTTACGCATTGAAGTGGCCCATTCAAAAAAAGGAAATTTTCTATCACAAAAGAAATACACTATCGATACACTCAACTAAGCTGGATATAGTG
Organism: Nymphaea thermarum; assembly: GCA_011799765.1. Classification (NCBI taxonomy): domain Eukaryota; kingdom Viridiplantae; phylum Streptophyta; class Magnoliopsida; order Nymphaeales; family Nymphaeaceae; genus Nymphaea; species Nymphaea thermarum. The sequence continues at coordinate 868,624 of JAANDH010000123.1, forward strand.
GCGCCAAGCCAAGTGACACACTATGAAGCAACATTTAAAGTTTGACAATGAAAAGGGTCAATCGCTAAAAGATCCCATATTCGTCAGAAAACTAGTAGGACGGCTAGTTTATCTCATTATCACTTGACCAGACATTTTATATAGTGTTCACAATGTTGAGTCAATTTATGGCACAACCCAGGACTACTCATTTAGATGCAGCCTTCAGAATTTTGAGGTACATCAAATTCACGGCAGGACATGGCTAATTTATCTCATTATCACTTGACCAGACATTTTATATAGTGTTTACAATGTTGAATCAATTCATGGCACAACCCAAGACGACTCATTTAGATGCAGCCTTCATAATTTTGAGGTACATCAAATTCACGGCAGGACATGGGATCTTACTATCACCCAACAATGATATATCCATAAAAGTTTATTGTGATTCAGATTGGGCATCTTGTCCGATAACAAGAAAATTGACTTTGAGTTTCTGTATCTTCATGGGAGAAAAGCCAATATCATGGAAAGTGAAGACACAAACTATAGTCTCAAGGTCTTCAGCAAAAGTAGAATATAAAGCAATGGCATTGGCCACATGTGAGACTTAGATAACATACATTCTTAATGATCTTGGAATCATTCACCATCAATCCATAGAACTATTTTGTGACAACCAGGCGGCTATGTATATCTCGGTCAATCTTATTGCACGAGAGAACAAAACGTATTGAAATTGATTGCCATGTTGTTCTAGAAAAAATTCAAAATAAAGAAATTTCTCCTAAATATGTAAGCCGACATCTTTAGAAAGGTGCGGGCTAAAAATTACAAAGGTCGTTTTCTTTGTAATATTTTCCACCATAAACATTTATGAGCCAAGACCATCGAATATTCAATTTCTTTTTGCTGGTTTCTAACCATAGAACCGCAAGCTCAAGCCTCAACTGTTCCTTGTTGTGAGTATGTTGGATCTAAATCTGGACATGGCATCTATGGATGTTAATCCAAACCATTTTTATAACTGTTTTGTTTGCACGTTAAACTCCACAACGAATAGAGATTGTCAAAGGCTCGATTACATTACATGATTCATTTCAATGAACCCAAGTGCTCGAATTCAGATTCGAGTGTTAATTGAATGCAAATTTGGTTATGATTTCTTGTTGAAACCATCGATCCAAATCCTATTTCTTTTTTTCGAATCAAACACCGATTAAGCAGTCTCACACTAGCACAAACTTGATAAGCCCTCTCATGTCCTGCTTCGCATTCTTTCTTCCTATTCTTTCCTCTACTTGGGGTCCAAACTGTAGTGTTGAGGTATATTCATGGAATATCTTAAAAGTGTTTTGTGAATCTGCCTCAATTTTTAGGCAGATTTACGGAACACATACAAATTGTTTTATTCAGAGCTGCCGTAGTATTTGCTTGTAAGACTTTCATTTCTTCTGGAGAGATAATTGATTAAATATTCCACTTATAGCCAGTTTGACAATAGCAACTTTAGATACTTTAGGGGTTGTTTGGTATAGTAACACTATTTTCATAAAACGCGGAACAAGTGTTCCATGAATGCGCTCCACCTTTTTGCAACTTAAATAAATGCACAAAAATGTGATAAATAAGTCAGGCTTTTAAAATTGAAATAAAAAATGAAAAATAAATGTCAATCCTATTTTTTTCATTTTATTTGTTTTTTCACATTTTTAATGCAAAAACTATTTCAAGCTTTTATTTGTTGCAAACCTATATTTTTATATGTTTGTGGTATTAGTTTCTCACTTTTTTTTCTAATTTTATTTTTTAAAATTTAAAACAGATACCATATTTTTCCTTTTTTTTCAAGTTTGCTATATTATAACCAAGAAAATAACACCCCTATAAATTTGGTGTGACTATTATATAAAGAAACAACCCTAACACCCGTTGACATATATTACTTTTTCTTCATTTACATATTAATTTTCTTCATATATATATATATATATAAGAATCAAAAGCAAGATTTATCACATAAAGAGTTCCACTATTTAGGTAGAGAACATTTATGACAACAAAACTAAACTTCCCCCCTTACATAATGCTGCAACCACCAGCCTAGAGCTGGTAAATCCACCTATGCAATGCATATATTGTTAAATGGGAGGGAGCCACAACTACCCATTCTTCTGCTCTGGCTTCACTTAGAACTTCCTTCTTTCACTTTCTCTTGTCTTGGTTGCAGAGCTCATGGATGCTCGCGGACGAGGTGCTCGCCCCCTGTTGCAGACGCTCTAAATCGCAGATTACGTACGCCTGTTCATTGTATAAATCCAAGCAACAATATTACTTCAACCGAGTTTCAACAAAAAGCTAAAACCAATTTTCAGAATTACGTTACTGATGCTATAAAGTATAAACAAAATTGACTGTGTATGCTTGCTCTCTTTTCAGCAGTTACAGTAATGTTTAGGCAGGTGTAAATGGAAGACAATCAAATGCAAGCCTCCTTCTATTTACCCATCTTCTGCCTGCAGATCTTTCAAACAGACTCCATGTAGATTGCATTTCAATGTTAATGAAAACACAATAACTTGACCAAGTTATTTTCATTGGCCCGAACCCAGATCAATCATGCTTTCAGGAAATTTTAGTTGCTCACTGTTTCAATCTAACGACATACTGTGAAGAATTCAACGTTGATTTTCAAGAAGTTTGTAATGGGAGCTCTAGATATGAGGATTCAGCTCTGGAAATCAATCACAACGTGCAAATATGATATGTTTGACTAATAGAATGTGGGCAGAAAATATGGAAGTGTTTTAGTGCTTACTGGCTCCTTTGGTAAGTTCTGATGAACTCGATAAAATTCGTCAAGAACGTATTCACTAATAAACCAGTCAGTCTCATTGCCAGATGGCTCAAGAAAGAAACGGAAAACTGTCTTGATTGCAAATACTTGACGTCCGTTTGGGTGCATCACTGTTTCAGGTCCACCAACTTGTTTCCAACGCCCATCCTTGTTCCTTCTTGTTTCGGTTCTCTTTATGAAGAAACGAGAAATTTCATTCTCGTCTTTATGTTCTGAAAAGAATGATAAAATAGAGTAAATGAAATGTTAGCAACAATCTTTAAAATGCATTATTAGTGTGTGTCACGTGAACATATTTGTGGAAAAGTTTTCTTTTAACTATTTATCACTCAAGGAGGTTGTCTGCAAGCCGAGATTTAGGGGGGTGTTTGGCTAAATGGTTGTGGTTGTTACTGTTTTTTGAATTCATACCAAGATTTGGACCAAATTTGTGGAACATAGTGTGACAGCAATTTTTGAATCTGCTTCAATTTTCTTCAATATAGATTCATGAAACCACCATATGTTATTATTGCCAAACAACTTTTATGAATCACTTGATATCACTAAACCTCAAGCCTAGTATCCTCACTCTTAGTGACCATGCTTGTTTTGACGACTTTATTCAATATATTGATGTTATACAAGACTAGAACCTTTGTTCGGTATTATACTATCCACCGGCCCAACCAGCTATATTAAATTTCCTTTAACACGACCATTTATATATATATATATATATATATGTGTGTCATTTTCCATGATAGAGTATTAATGGACATGTAGTGATGGAGTCAAGGTAGGCAAGGGCCATAGCCCTCCTATGATTTTAGAGGAGAAAAAAATACCAATCGCAACGTTTTCAAAAAATTTAATTTGGCCCATACAAAATTTTTTGAAGAATGTATAAGTCCTTATAAAATTTGGGAAAATATAGTTCTGGCCCCCCGAAAAAAAAAAATCATTTGTCTGCCCTTGCAGACTTTGCACAAGTAATTCCAATAAGTTACAAAATCAACCCACAGGAACCGTTGGTATATTTAAAGCTGGACCAACAAAAAGAACTCTTAAATTAACTATTGGATGTATATTTTAAAAATTAACCGTTGGCATATTTTTAAAATTAATAATAATTTTTGTATCTGACCCAAGACGGCCCATGCAGTTCAACGTAGGCCCAGGGCCAAGCCCGGCCGTGTTTCATGTTAGGCCCGAGGCAGCCAGAGCTTATTTTCACCACCCTAGCCTGGTCCAACCAAGACCAGGCCCAGTGCCCACTCTTACTTAAGATTTTACTTAAGATTGGAGCAAATTTATGTTCACATAGTTCATAAGTCTTTTCTAATCTTCAGTTAAAATTTGTGAAAATGTCAAACGCCCCAAAAACTCTCGTCCAGCGATTTAAAGCTTCAAAATGGGAGAGACGAAACTTACCCTGCAATTGTGAAATCGAGAAATCGTATACGTTAGCCTGGTCGTACTTCAACAAGTTCAACATCTCGATTTCCCAAGGTTCCATCGTTAAAAACCAATTTAACCTGTTGTGTATCCAGTCTCCACAGTGAACACCTATTTATACTTAGAAAAGAAGAAGAAATTCTTTTTTTTTTTGTTGATTTCTTCCATATATAGGACAGATATTTTCTTCTATAGCACAAGCAGTCTAATTTTATTTAAGGCTTGAAATTTCAATCTTCCACATAGAACCTAATTTTTTTGTTTTGGATTTTGCCCTAATAAATAATTAATCTTTTCTATCCGTACATATCCATTAATAAAGATCTTGTAAATGATGCCAATCTTTTTTATCTATATCAATCTTATGAAATAAACTTAAACTTGAGATTGACTCGTTTATAAACAAGTTGAGCTCAGGTCCCGCTTTACCAGCGAGTTCGAGTCAATTCCAAGTTGGCTTGACTCATTGTGCAACCTTAGTACCTTACATTGTTCGGGAGGAGTAGTTTTTACACAAGGGTTTGAGAAAACCAAATTTTCCTGGAAACTCTGTTTTCAAGCCATCCAAAAAATGGGGCTTTGGAAGCTGCTCTGCTTCCAAACTAATTTTTTGGGTGTGCAACAAACATGCTCAAAGAGTTGGCATTAGGCAAACCTTTATGGAGCAAGGCAAAAATTATGGATGTCTACTGATTGGATTCAAAATGGCTACACCCTTTACCATATTTGATTTATCAATTCGGATTCAAATGCCAATTAATATAGTGCTTGATTTTTAAATTCATAATTGAAATCTAAATTGACTCATAATTGAATCCAAGCTGAGTTTTTTTCAGTGCATGGCAATGCATGTATAATTTTCTTTTCATTTGCAGTTGTCCCTCAACCCTGACAATAGACAGAAGCTTCCTCCCAGGAGGGTATTTTTCACTGTACTTGGGGATTTATGCGGGCAACATAACTATAAATTTGTTCTCATGCAAATCACTGTACTCTTTTGATAACTGACGTTTTGCCATATTTAAATGGGCTCCGCTACTGGGTATCCTAATCCAAACACACGGAAATGAACAAATCCATGAACTGATAGCAAACTAAGAAGAAGAAAAGAAGAAGGTGGAGGGAACAAGTGCTGGCTGATTTAATATTCAATCGGTCGTAGACTCATAATGACAAAATAAATCGGCATCGAAAATAATGTAAAAACGGGATAAGATATACGTAATATCTGGTGAGTGATGACGTCTAAGGGCGATGAGATATACGTAATATCTGATGACGTCTAAGGGAAATGGATGGGTCAGGTACTAGTACCCGTATCCAGCCTGATCCGCCCCAGATCATTATCTGTGAGTTTCTGCAGACTCAGCTTGGAAGAAGAGCAGCTGCTCTTCGTGCACACCTTTCTTAGTTCTCACTGTTATGGCTCCTTGCTCCACAGAATCCATTTCTTCGTCAATGCTGCGACAGCCAGTGAGCTGTCCTGAGTCTTAAGACTAAAATCTGAGCAAAAACTTCCACTGATTGGAAGAAGAGCTTGTTCAACTCTTCTTTCTATACACTTCTGTTTTCCCTTTAGATGATTCTCAGAAATCTGCACAAGTTATTCTGAAGATGATCAGCATTGCTATACTGGGTTTCATATGGTTAATTTTGTGCATATGAGGTGACTCTGCTACTGAATTAGGTTCCTAGTCTGCAGGGTTATTGCCTATCCCGACCTGCATTCATGAACTACCCAAATGTGCAAGGATAAATTTTAGATGGTTACTGATGCAGGTTGTCCAATTAATGCAATACCTCACCAGCATTCAAGAAACAACCACATACAAGTGGAATTTTGACATCCAAATGCTTACCTATATAGTTAACCAGTAAGACCGAACCATTAGATTATTTTGATCCCACTGAATTCTGCTTCTTATTGACACACCTTTGCTCAAATTTTGATGTCATCTCATGGCTATGTTACTTGAAGATGTCCAATCGTCTAGGAGTTCTCTGGTACGCATATTCACATTCTGACCCCAATAAAGAAAAAAAGAAAAAAACCTTCTTTGAAGCTTAAAGGGACTTTAGTTGCAAGGAAGTTTTTCAACTTTACTAGGCCTTTAACTTGAAATTTCTGTGTAGAGCATTCTTTAATGTGGCTGTCAATTTAGTACAGTGGTCTGGGGATGCACTATCTGGCCATGTGGTCTCAAGAACTTTTGAGGTAATCAAGAACTTGGTATCTTACCCTGCTAGCCTGCATTAAGTCCCGCGCTATCACCAATACAAGGGCAACTGTGTGCTTGATTTCTCTCTATGGCTTCCTTTGTTCTAATCTTTATCTCAGTGTTTTTGCTATACTTGAGGCGAAAAGGCCTAAGGATAGCTAGAGTTGGTTGTGTTGAGATTTGTGAAACAATTTAAACTCAGTCTCGAGAAATTAGTGCTACAGGTAGAAAGCGTTCTAAGGCTATGAAAAAGAAGAGGATGTGTTATGGGAGAACGACCATGAAAAAGGAAATCATGTGTCATGGCAGGTGATTTGCTTCCTCGTAGGCATGGAGGCAGTGAGCCAAGGGTGCTCTCCTAAGGGCTTGGCTGGAACTGGCTTCCGTCCAGAATGCTTGGGCAATGGATGAACACAGTGGCTTGTCTCCATCTTTGACAGAAAAAAAGACATTTTCTTGTAGCAACCAGCACATTCAGAACTTTTCAACATTTTCTAGTGTCTTTTGAGTCCAAAATCCGCATAAAAAAAACATTCAATCTTGATGTCTCATCAGCAAATGTTGAAAACTGTGAATCAAACATCAAGTGCCAAGAAACAAATTGGATGCCCATATAACAATTCCAACATCAGGTAAATATTAGCAGTATATCTATATTGATCTTCAACCTACCTTTGAGTTGATAAATTAAGACTTTGTAAATGCAGGAGATGCATACCTGAGACAATTTTTTTTAATACGAATTGTGGGGTTCAAATCCCGTAACAAGGTGTGTAATCCTCATCAAATACATAACATGTGATCGTTTCTAGCACATCAGTCATCTTTTATGCTGTACCAGTTACAGACTTAACAGCACTTGTTTGCAAAATCACAGAGTAAAGTCAAGAACACCTATAACCATTTAAACAAATCTATGACATCCTTGAGGTCCCTTTCCTACTCCACCCTATATATACAAGTATGTTTCTTGTTGATGAAGCTTCAATAAAGCTGTATCTACACAAAAAGTTTGTGTTCAGCAACTGGGACTAGAAAGCTGGATGATCATTGAGGAGTTGAGGCAGTGGAAGTTGTTGAACTATGTAGACGTATTTGCAATACATACTTGAAACTCAATCGGCAAAGACTTATAACATGTTATGCTTCTCCTTCTCCTTCTCTTCTTCTTTCTCCTTCTCTTTGCCCCGCCGAGCATCAATTACACCGTGAAGGGCAACCGTGGGATTCTCAAGTTCACTTCCCATGAATGCCTCTCCAATTTCGGCTGGTGTGATCTGCAACTTCTGCATAATATCCTTTACTTGTACAAACATTGGGTGGTCATGGATGCCCAAATAGTTGGAAGCCATAATTCTGGATCCAGAGAAGCTGCAATAGCCCATGTGGATGTGCATATCCATACGTCCTGGCCTCAGCAGAGCAGGATCAAGCTTCTCCTTGTGGTTGGTAGTGAAGACGATTACTCTCTCGTCCCCACAGCTAGACCACATCCCATCGATAAAATTCAAGAACCCGGAGAGCATCACCAAACTCACCCGGTCTCGAAGGAACAACAGCCTGATCACCTGATCCGTTCCGGTCCTTCAACTCCTTCGTGCAATCAATGTCTTCAATTACGAGCATAGATCTGTTGGATGTTGCCATGAGCAGGTTTTTGAGGTCAGAATTGCGGCGGACGTCGGTGAGCTCAAGGTCATAGATGTCAAACTTGAGGAAGTTGGCCATGGCGCCGATCAAGCTGGATTTGCCGGTGCCCAGAGCCACGTAAAGCAGGTAGCCCCGCTTCCAGGCGTTGCCGACCTTTCTGTAGAGCTGCTTTCTCTCCGTAAACTTCTTCAGATCGTTCATGATGGCTGCCTTTTGAGATTCCTCCATTGCCAACGTCTCGAAAGTCGAAGGGTGGTCAAGCACAAACGAGCTCCAGAGTCCATTGCAGTCGCCACACCGATACATCTCGCTCAAATTGAAGATCTTAACTGGGGTGTTCTCGTCCTTTATGGCCTGGGCTTTGTCCAGTACGTGAGCGAAGTACGAGCTCAACACCTTGTCCCTGTGAATCTTGTCGAAGGAGAGCTCGAAGTAGCGAGTTTCCCTCATGGAAGAGCCGCCATGGCTGTTGGGAACCCTCTTCTCTGTCTTTGTGCAGACGGATCTCCACGTTACCTTGAATCCGTTGAAGACGTCAACAATCTCTTCTCCCTTATCCATAGTAACCCGAAACCCTTTTTCCCAGTCCTGCTTGCCGACTTTTAGTCGGGTGTTGGAGGGAGAGATCCTGGTGGAGAGATAGACTTCTGCGGCCTCGTAGAGCCTGTTCACAGCGAACTCATCATACTCCTCGACCACCACGGAGCGGCGGGAGGAGAAGTGGGAGAAGAAGTTGCAGAAGCGGGAGAGGAGTAAGTGGCGGAAGTGGGGAGGGAGGAAGTCGTTGACGATTCTGCTTGCGTGCATCGCGGAAGCGGCGACAGAGGCAATCTTCGAGATACTCTCTCTCTCTTGCTCTCTCTACTGATGAAGAAGAAATTTGTGTGGAGAGATCGATGGTTTCGCTCTGCTTTATAGGTATGCAAGAGTAGGGATTTCAACGCGAGTGAGCCTTACACTTAACCAACGTTGTTGGTTTATAGAGGAGAATAGAAAATTTTATAAGGGCTGACGGTTTCAAACCGCTCTTCAAATTATGCCTTAAAAATTTGAAATGAAATTATACATTAAATTATATATGTAAAAAAAGAATCTTGTTGGTTTGCTATCTCGATCGAATACGCAATTTCTTTTCACTGGTGTCTAACCATAGAACCCAAACCCAAGCCTTAATTGTTCCTAGTTATGAGTATATTGGATCTAAAACTAGACATGGCCCCTTGGATCTTAATCCAAACCATTTTCATATTTGATTTCTTTACACTTTGAAACCCAAGACAAATAGAGATTGTCAACGGCTGGATTTCATGTGTCACTTCAATGCATACCCAAATGCTCGAATTCAGATTCAAGTATTAGTATGCATACAAATTTAGTTATTATGTTAATGAACCTGTCAATCCAAATCCTATTTCTCTTTTTCGAAACAAACACCAATTAAGCGGTCTTTCACGCCAGGTCACCCGTCTCGAAGGAACAACAGCCTGATCACCTGATCCGTTCCGGTCCTTCAACTCCTTCGTGCAATCAATGTCTTCAATTACGAGCATAGATCTGTTGGACGTTGCCATGAGCAGGATTTTGAGGTCAGAATTGCGGCAGACGTCGGTGAGCTCAAGGTCATAGATGTCAAACTTGAGGAAGTTGGCCATGGAGCCGATCAAGCTGGATTTGCCGGTGCCCGGAGGCCCGTAAAGCAGGTAGCCCCGCTTCCAGGCCTTGCCGACCTTTCTGTAGAGCTGCTTTCTCTCTGTAAACTTCTTCAGATCGTTCATGATGGCTGCCTTTTGAGATTCCTCCATTGCCAACGTCTCGAAAGTCGAAGGGTGGTCAAGCACCACCGAGCTCCAGAGTCCATTGCGGTCGCCACACCGATACCTCTCGCTCAGATTGAAGATCTTCACTGGGGTGTTCTCGTCCTTTTTGGCCTGGGCTCTGTCCAGTACGTGAGCGAAGTATTAGGTCAACACCTTGTCCCTGTGAATCTTGTCGAAGGAGAGCTCAAAGTAGCGAGTTTCCCTCATGGAAGAGCCGCCGTGGCTGTTGGGAACCCTCTTCTCTGTCTTTGTGCAGACGGATCTCCACGTTACCTTGAATCCGTCGAAGACGTCAACAATCTCTTCGCCCTTATCCATAGTAACACGGAACCCTTTTTCCCAGTCCTGCTTGTCGACTTTCAGTCGGGTGTTGGATGGAGAGATCCTGGTGGAGAGATAGACTTCTGCGGCCTCGTAGAGCCTGCTCACAACGAACTCATCATACTCCTCGACCACCACGGAGCGGCGGGAGGAGAAGCGGGAGAAGAAGTTGCAGAAGCGGGAGAGGAGTAAGTGGCGGAAGTGGGGAGGGAGGAAGTCGTTGACGATTCTGCCTGCGTGCATCGCGGAAGCGGCGACGGAGGCAATCTTTGAGATTGTCAGTGCATTGAAGAACGCCATACTCTCTCTCTCTTGCTCTCTCTATTGATGAAGAAGAAATTTGTGCGGAGAGATCGATGGTTTCGCTCTGCTTTATAGGCATGCAAGAGTAGGGATTTCAACGGGAGTGAGCCTTACACTTAACCAACGATGTTGGTTTCAAACCGCTCTTCAAATTATGCCTTTAAAAATTTGAAATGAAATTATACATTAAATCATATATGTAAAAAAAAGTCTGGTTGGTTTGCTATCTCATCGAATACGCAATTTCTTTTCACTAATGTCTAACCATAGAACCCAAGCCCAAGCCTTAACTGTTCCTAGTTCCGAGTGGTGCGCTTTTAAAAGAGGCAGCACTAATGGGCTTCACATGGCAAGCACTCCCTCCCAAGACACGGTGAAATTGGGTACCGCGATTTCCCTTTTCCTGTGGGCAACCAACCCCCTCTCTCTCTCTCTCCGTTTCTATACATATCAATTTAGCTGTCCAGTAACTTTCCGGTACTTTTATAAAAGTAAATCTATACGTCAACTTTATAATTTTCTAAAATTTGACCACAATAATATGTATAAAAGAAATGGTGTTAGCTTATTTTTATAATTTACTGTAATTGACCACAACAATAAGATTCGTTTGTCAAAACTAGATAGGACCGACCAGCCAGCAGTTGAATATATATATATATATATATATATATATATATATATATATATATATATATATATATATATATATATATATATATATATATATATGAGGCAGAGCCAAAATTTTTGTTTTGGGAAAAGTTAAACGGTCGAAAGGCTGACCACAAGAGAGGCCTATATGTATGCATATTTTTTAAATTTTTACCGGATATGAAATAAAATTTCCACATTTTGACCATGTATTTTAAATTTTAAACTTTTCAAAATCTGAGGGGAGATATGGTCCTACTCTACTCTCTCTCTCTCTCTCTCTCTTATATATATATATATATATATATATATATATATATATATATATATATATATATATATATATATATATATATATATATAAAAGAGGGTGGACCTGATTGATCAAGCATTGATGCCGAAGTGAAGAACAGGTCTGGCCCTTGTCCACAGTGATCTTGCATCCAACTTCATCAGATCCAGCGGAATCAGTTCTGCCATTACAGTTTGGAGCTCAAATTCCGAGGTTTCCCTCTACATTTCCAATGGTAGAAAATGGATTGTTCATAATTCCTAACTTATAAAAATCCCCTTTTACATTGGTTCATTTGAATTCATAGATAAAATCTATGACCATGCAATTTCAATGACCCTACAGTCGATTCACAATATAAATCGGATCTTACTCTAAAAACAATAAAAGAAGGATGAAAAATTTGTCTTCATTTTTATGCAATTTAGATCGCATAGGATCTGTTTGCATCAGTTGAGAGAACACCAAAAACTATTCCTTGAAGCCCAAAAAATAGCCGTTGGTGGGACGCCCTGTCGGTAATGCACTCAAACGTTCTGTTTCAAGCGTTGTGGAACGTGTTCCAAACGCTGGCACCATGGACGTGATCCAAACGCTGCTGGCACCATGGACGTGTTTGACTATTGATACCTTCACAAACCAACCAAGGTGAGGTCAAGCCTTAGACTGAAAATCAAGAAATGCACTACAATTGAAATATCTTTCAGGGAGAAGTTATCCCATGTTTGCTTTACCTTGTACCATACCTGCACAGCGAGGATACCTCACATGTGTCGTCCCCGTGTCAAACATACTTTCAATAAAATTATCACTACAACAGCTTTTCTTTCCCATTCTTTCTGCACTGCGATCGAGCTAAGCGGCTTTATTGATCATCCATCGTACTGAGACCTATGCTTAGGGCGGAGCCAAAAAATTTTCATGAGACGGGCCGAATTAAAGTTTCTAAATTTTGATATGGGTCGTAATATAATTTTTCAAAATTTTTATATAGGGCAAATGATTTTTTTTTTTATTTACATGTAAATTTTTCAATTTTTTATTTTTGAGACAAGGCCAGGGCCCTTGCGGGCCCTACTCTGGCTCCGCCCCTGCTTATGCCTGCTTTGAGGGTATAAACCCTTGAGGGTGGTACCCTATTCTGAGGGCCTATGTCCGCTTCAGCTTGCACATCTATTAAAAGAGATTAATTGGCAATAAAAGTCAACCATGAATGAGTGAGACACACATTTTGAAATTATCCAATTGAAGTTTTTTTTTCTCAGCAATTTAACTCTCTGTTTTCATTGACAGAAAGCAAGTTAGATACAGGCTATGAAGATGATAAAGATTCTTAGATCCCATCCCCAGACACCTAGACTGATTCCATGTCGTGCCCATCTAGGCGAACGGTCCGGGCCCCTAAAGAGGAAGACAAAAATATGGTCAATGCGGCCTGCAGACCCTAGCGGCCGGGCTCAGCGATGTAGCCACATATAAGAGAGAGGGACATCTGCCCTCCTAACTTTTCTCAAACTATATATTAATACGTATATTTACATATTCTCAATCAAAAATTTAGGTATTCATGTCGTTACAAAAATTTCTGGCTCTGCCATTAGGCGAGGTTTAGCAGGAAAGTAGGAACAGATTCAAGTCTTGCCCAACTACCAGTCCAAGCTGCTTTTGGATCAAATTTAGCGTCATCTGTTTGTTTGTTCTTTCTTCTCCAACTCAGCCAGCATAAGCGGAAACGTGGCCGTTTCCTTCACTGCTAATTTTTGAAAAAATTGATCTTGCTACCTATTAGTATTTGGTAATTGCAATAAGAGGATCTTCCAATCTTGTAACGGATTGTGCAATCCTGGAATGCAAACGGGTCGGATCTAAGGCAGCAAGATATATTAGAGGCCGAGTCCAAACATGGTCAGCCTGAAAAATGACTCTCTCATTAATCATTATGCGTCCACTCTATTTGCTACTAGGAGCACGAAGCCGCAGGACTGAAATTGGAAGTAGTTGTCTTTCCGAATCCAAATATGAAAAACTAGTATTGGATCCAAATTTAATCTGGATCTGACCATTAACCTGCACCTTAATCCACGAATAATTTGATTATTGAATTCGGCAGGAAGTGTTCCAGATCGCATCTGAAAGCCACACTTTGGGTCGAAGCCCTCTTCCCTTCTCCTTTTTAGGGTCAAGGCTGGTTTGGGATGGAGGTAGACTCATGGTACACCCGTTGATTAGATTGTCACATTATCGCTGTTTGCAGTATAGAGGTACAGTGCCCACAGGACACTGAGAAGATCCTCTGGTTGTTTATCCATGTTTAAAACTGATCAGCCAAATAAAAAGGTGTTTGCAACCTCAGTAGGGAAGAACCTAAGTAGTTTATGCCAAGGGGCAAACCCAGGCATTGAATTCTTAACCTTCTTCAGCTCGAAGGTCATTGATTGTTTGATAACTTGTCCTCAGGACAAGAAGTCTGAATCGTACAAGGATCAATTATACATTCTTGTGAAAAAAAATCGTGGATAGCTTCTCCAGTTTTCACACAAAAGATACAAATTTTCAGGATTTGGCAAATAGTAATGGTTGAAGAAATGGACAGAATATAGCTGGTTCGCTGGCAGCTGTGTAGCAGGAACGTTGTTAGTGCCACGAGTACTACTTTACTAAACTGCAACACTATAGTTGACAGGCGTAATGTTTCCCATCAACACAGCCATCTTTGAAAGTCGAGACCTGTCACACCTCCGATTCTTAATCGCTGTAATGACCTCGTGACGATCACAAGATAAAGTAATTCCTACCTGTGTGTGATTCACTCATAACCAAAATAAAATTTTTCGTGAACTGGATTTCAAATTCTGAACTTAAAGGCACAATAAATCCCTTGAAATTATAAAATCTAGAACGGTTTTAAGCAGATCCCTTGTTACAACATCTTGAATTTCTCAGAACTTTCATGCCTATGTACAGAAGCATTTGCAACAGGAACTAGGCCATGCATCTGGCACGCAATAATTTTGTCACATCATATATGACAGTAAATTATTCAAATAGCATACTTGGCCCCCTTCTTTGTCAAAGACGAGTGCTTCATGGTCTTCGGACTTCAGGTAATGCGTTCCTGCTATAGGAGGAAGAACAAAAGCACCTAATGCCAATTAGAAAAACTATACACAGACAAACACAAATACGCGCGTGTGTGTATATATATATATATATATATATATATATAGAGAGAGAGAGAGAGAGAGTGTGAATTCTAACTATCCAAGGTCACTCAACTATCTAACTAAAACTGTCTATCTAAAGCAGATAAATGGTTGAGAAAAAACAAGAAAAAAAAGATGTTGGTGATTCTAACTATTCAGAATCACTCAGCCATCTAACTAAGATCGTCTATCTAAAGCAGATGGATGGTTGAAAGAAAAACAAAGAAAAAAAATATGAACTATTACTATATGACGAAAATAACCATCACCATTTTTTTTTCTCTTAACTGTTCATCATGATGAACCAGACGGCCCTGGCTGGGTGACTCTTTAAAGCTAGAGTTACCATTCAATTATATATATATATATATATATATATATATATATATATATATATATATATATATAATGAGAAATGAGTTAAACTATTTCCAAAATGGATCTGGTTTTTCAGGTGCACTCTCTCCTCTGGGATCCACAAGGTTAGGGTGGGGAGCATGATTGTAAAGAAAGGGAAAGAGAAAAAAGTAGCATGGAAGAGATAAATTGATGAGAGAGACAAAAAGGTGTGGGTGAAAAATCAGTCCCAAAATGGGACTGGTTGAACCCATTCCCTGTTTCGGTCTCTCACCTCATTGAATGCACATTCAATGAAGAATGATAAACATAGAAGGTGCTCACCTGATTAGAATATATAGTCACGAAGTAACTCACTAGAGTGGATATACTAAACTTTTAAGCAGTAAA
>JAANDH010000124.1:0-38230 GCA_011799765.1 Nymphaea thermarum
AAGATTGGGTGAGAAAAACGCGACAAAGGTTGGAAGGTAGAAGACCTCTTACTAGCTGGAATAGGTATCTTGACCAATTACAGAAGAGAATTTTTGTGGAGCAGGGTGCTGCGACAGTTGACATAGGACGGCTGATCATGGATCACGCCAATGCTACATATGACTATTTTGCTGACTTGAAAATGTATATGCATAGCTTATAGGTTTGGTTGTCTTCTTTTTGTTGGGTGAAGGATTGGGTCAATCCTTTGTACTTATCGTTAAGGTCCTTTCGGACCTTCCCATGTATATAACCATTTTGTTGGAATAAAGGTAGGGGGCCTAACCCCCAAGCAAGCTTTTTACTTCAAGTGGTAGTGGTACCGGCAGAGAAGAGCGTCTTATCTCTTGCTTCTTTTTAAGCAAACATAGGACAGAGTCATCCAATTTCAAAGGCCTGCCACACTACACTCGTAAATTTGTGCAAGGGGGAAGGGAGTGGGGAGGACGCATGATGGTTCAAAGAGACGGAGCCGGAGGATATTGTAAGTTCTTGAAGAGCGTGCTGCTTGCTATTGAAGGAAAAAATAAAAAATAAAAAACCAAGTATACTTACTTGTTTGGATTGGTAATGACCTCCGTACTGTATACTTGACCGGACTGCCGAATGTGGAAGGGTCGAACAATCGGAAAAAGTAGAAATCTTGGCTTATTACTAAAAGTAAGTAATTTAATTTAGTTTGGAGAAGAGGCTTCTAGGCGCAAACGAAAATTGCTACCTAAAAGAAATATAGCTTTTCCGGTGGGCAGTGGCGGTGGTGTAAGCCGAATCCGCCACTAATAATTGGTATCGTCTGGCCCTTGCCTCTCCTCGTCCTCGTCCTCGTGTGGGGAACGGCCACTAATACTGTCGAGAGTGCAGGTACAGGTAGGGCCCCTCCCTCATCAATACTACTGCAACCACAGAATCTGAGCCGTACAATACAATCAGATAGGTGTTGGGACCATGCCTACTCGTGCCAGCTTAGCATCCACAGTTATTATTGTAAGCATTGACTCGATGCGATACGAGGCCTTCTCCTTCAGCCCCACCACTCCATCCCCTTCCCCTCCCCCTCGTAATAATCCGTTTGTTCATAAATTAACATCCAACTTTTCTTCTTAAAGACCTACTACCTTCACAACAACCTTCAGCCCAATGAGTTAATTTACAATACCGGATTTGGCCGACTAAACTAGGAATCTCTCTTCTCTAATATCTTAACTGGCCCAACTTAAAAGAAATCTCTGCCATTGAAGGAGATTAGAGAAAGGACGACAATTTTCTAGTTGCAAATAAAGTAGATGTTCTTTGACTTACAATTCCTGTCAAAATAAAACAATTAGACATCTAGTTTTAAGGATTCCTTGGTAATGTAAGACAGAATTGTAGAGTTACATGATTATATAAATCAGGATCCGAACGAAGATCACTGCAGGTACAGGTGAAAACTAGATGGGCACCTACATACAATCGATAAAATCCTTTCGCTTGAGCATCTTTACTGCTAGCCAGCTGATGTTGAGCCCATGCACGCAGCATTGTCCAAGACGAACCAGTTAATTGGAACAGCTAAAGATCGACTGTTTCCTGTGCCTACAATCTTACTTTCCATCTTCGGTTCAAATACTGTACTGAAACGAAGAAAGAGCTTCTCGTATAATAGCCTTAGCCTTGTACATCCTCCTCATCTCTTTGTAATTTTAGTTTAAGAGTTGTACCAAAAGAGACTAATCTGTTGGCCGCTTGCCACCGCTGCCAGCATCGCCGGTCCTGCTTTTCTGAACGACACCTCGTCACAGTATAATATTCTCTCCAAAATTTTAGTGACAATTAAACATATAATGTCCAGGAGAAAAAACAAGAAGCGGAGACAGAGTGCGGCGAAGATCGTTCGTTTAATGGGTTGGAGCAACAAAAAATGCATCTTTTTCGAGTGTTGCCACAAAACAATCCTCCTCTGATTTATAATCAGATCGACGGATTGAGGCTCGTGGCTGTAGCAAGTCGACGTTGCGGGGAAATTTGAGTAACCAGTTATCATTTTTAATTGCCTACATATTTTTATTTTCCAAGTGGAGAAGCTGATGTTAGTCGACATGCAGAGACCAGATAATATCTTCAAATTGAGAGGTGGGCCTCTGACTCTGAATTGTTGTTCTCCACCTACCTGATATCCCCCCTTTCACCAAGTCTAACACCTTATAAATTGAGGAGCAGACGGGAGCTCCACCGGTCACAGGCAAATTAAATATATTTGTTGATTAGCGGGAAGGGAGACGCCCCCAGCCCGGCCAACCACAGACCCAGGCAATTTTGGATATCTAAATTGCATGTATACATATCAAAGTTAGTTAGTAAAAGTAAGAAAGACTAAATGTTTTTTATAATATTTGTCGGCATCAGCTTCCCTCGAAAGTTCGGTCGATTTTTTCTTTTTACGTCAGACTGACAAAAAGAAAAGAAGGAAGGATATATACGAATCGTTAAGTTTTTAATTAATTGCTGCTCTCCAGTGAGGTGAAAGGTCACGGAATTACTCCAGGACAGCGACCCGCCACAGTCCCTATCCAAGTGGATGAATAACATCCCATCGACTTCGAGCGTCCTGGTGTGGTGGTCCGTGGGTGAACGTATTCGGGTCTAGCTAGACTGCGGATTGGAAAGCTTTCGTGCCTCGTCGTCATCATCAGAGAGTCTCTGAACCAACTTGCAGAAACCGGGAACCTTTGGCTACCAGTTTTGCAGAAAAAGTTCCCACCCACCATTCGGTCGAGATTGAGGATCGCGGGCATCGGAAAAATGTCGTTTCCATAGGCTTACCCTCCTGTTTGTTTTATACTTACTCTCTATACGATTGGCTTCGACTTGGAATCTAATTGACATTTGTGACTTTCCGTTCCTTGATAAAATAAGTTAGTTTCAATTTGAATCCATAAAGCTTAAAGTGCAGTTGAATGGCTTGTTTTCGACGAAAATAATCTTAATGAAAGACATTAAACTCTGGTTCTCTTGGCGGAATTACCTGTAATTAAGGTAGAGTAGAAATTTGATAACTGGATCATGATCACGGTAAAATATCAGGACATCAACTTAAAAAAGATTTGTAAGTAATCATCCAACATCTAAAAAGGGTCTACTTATAGAAAGAACGATGTATTCTAGTGGCAATACGCACTACATACGTACCCGTTACATGCAATGCAAAGCAAAAAAAAAGAAAGAGAAGGTTTAGTAGATCCCAACAACCTCGAGAAAATATATAGAAAAAGGTTAAGAGCAGAGCACCCACGGGCGGGTGATTTTCCCCTCTGATTTTTTCTTGTGTTCCATTCACAGCCATTTTTAAGTGCGTAAAATTATGAAGGATGGAAAGAAAAGGTGACAAGGACATGTGAATTATTGTATTCAAAATGGAGGAGCTGGGAAAACCCTGAGACCAAAACAAAAGCACTAAGTACGTGAACAGCTGTGTGGGGAGAGGGAGAGGGGGCCCTTGCCTTTGATGCAACTTTCTTTACCTTGCTTATCCTCTGCTCTGCTTTATATCTGATGGGGACGGGTTGGGTGGGTGGGCCAACCCATGTCTCAGAATATGAATATGAATTGATCCCCCCGCAAGTGGGAAGGCAAGCCCCTCCCTTTTGTTGGGATTTTTTTAATCTATCAACTCAAGGCATGGGCCGCAAGTTTATGATTTCTGCGATATATCTTACTGACCCGAACGAGACGTTGCTCATGTTGTCCTCCAAACGGCTAATATATGCTTTTCCATTTTGTGTTAATTAATCCAAGAGGAGGGACGAGCAAAAATGCTCCTGCGACCAAAGGGTCGGAGGGAATGGCTATGCCCATGGGGCCGTGAAACGGCAGGGCTGTGGCCCGGCCAGCTAAACTGCAGGAGGCAGCGCATGTGACCACAAAGATCGAGGGGTCCTATCAATTCTTCAAGTGGGATGCGCCTTTTCAAAGTGGAAATAAACAACGACGTACATCATTGTCACACAGACACGCCCCGAGCACTTGCCGCTCTCTTCTTTCTTATCCACTACGTCCTCCCTCCCGAAAGAATACGCGACACAAACGAGAAGAGTAATTGCTCTTGTGTGAAATTTCAGGTGCTTTGGTATGCTTGTTTAGGAAAAAGAAAGAAATAAGCTAAGCTTAATTTCTGAGATGTTAGATTTGCGTATATCTTCAATTTTTGGTTGCCAAACGGTGCATCGACCGCGGTTAGAGATCGTCGTCGGTCCTCCGGTCTTTTTCTTCTTCAGCTGTTTCTGTTCCTACACCATGCAGCGCTGCAATTACTGTGCTTCTCAATCTCCCAAGAAGACGCATGAGACAAGACTGCCGTCTACATCAGAGCTACTCCTGTCAAAAAATTTAATCTGGCGGAAAGGCAGCTTTTCTCGTAATTAATGGGGAGATGGGAAGGGAGACTTTTCTCGAAGAAATGAAAGCAGTGATAATGATGCAGAAGCGAGCCAAAGACAACAAAATTTGTAAAAAACACGCCACCTCCAAAACGCCAAGGACACTTTTTTAGGTTTATTGAACCCACATGCAGCAACTCGAGCCGTCGCTTTGTTGCAAGTTGGGAGCCTGCCTGCTGCCTGCGCTGCGGAAGGACCCTTCCTCCACTTCCCTCCGACTCCGTCCATCCGCCCATGTGGCTGCCACCATAACTGCACTGCGAGTCACCTCATGCGAAAGCATTACATTACTCACATGGAGGGTGGGGAAGAAAAATTAAGCAGCAAAAAATACCTGCCCGGTTTCCCATTCAAGCAGCCGCCAGGGGCCTCGGATTTATGGATGCAACCCTTCAAGCTTTCAAAGGCCACACTGTTACATGCAAGTTGCCCTGCAACATTGAAACCCACCAAAGGTCGAAAGGTTTGCTTGCGGGGTCAAGTGAATCTCCTCTGCCATTTACTTACGTGCACAAATGGCTCGAATCTAACTATTTGCAACATAAAAAGATAAGGGTCGTCGGTCTACAGTGTAGCTTTGGCCGGTCAGCTGAGGTCAGACCGCGTCACTCCCGCTACAAGCTCCACCCACCACCTCCCCTCTCCGATTCACGCTGCCCTACTTTCTCGAGGTCTCTCCCTCTCCATCTCTGCAGATAAATTCCACGTTCCTTTTCACTACGATTCTTTTCCTTTTTAAACTTTATACACATTGTTTTCGTCGGAAAAACTCTTGTTATACCATTGGTTTTTCCAACCTCACAGAGAAGCTGCCCAAGTGAAGAAGAAAAGAAGAAAGAAAATGGTTGGCTTAATTCGCTCACCCATGCAACTGTCTGCAGACTGCTACCGTCATCCTCCAAGCCACTTATCTTCAGCAGACCTCCCAATTATAGAATATGAGCAGACCTCCCAATTATAGCACTATAAATCCACCTGCTGTAATTGATTTACTTAATAAAAAGACTCCAACAAGTTTACCGTTTTGTCGAGTAAGCTATCTCACGGCCAATAATCCAATCTAGACATTGCTTTATATACAAAGTCCAATAATAT
The DNA here is from genome assembly GCA_011799765.1 of Nymphaea thermarum. Taxonomy (NCBI): domain Eukaryota; kingdom Viridiplantae; phylum Streptophyta; class Magnoliopsida; order Nymphaeales; family Nymphaeaceae; genus Nymphaea; species Nymphaea thermarum. The sequence goes on from JAANDH010000124.1 coordinate 5,551, forward strand.
TTGGGACAGACAGGCCAGTGAAAGTCAGGGCCATTTGTACACATTTGTACTGTAAATGCCGTCAATATAGATGATAAATGCATGAACCCATTCCTATTCAAAAGACCAGACTTGAAGCGGTCCTCACCGAAAACCGGAAGCAGTGTTGAACCCCACCCACCCCAGAGGAGAGGGAGGGGCAATTGAAACTGTACTTGCAATATCTTTTGAGGCACTATCTAAAACAACGACTGCAGGAAACCAAATCAAATTTGCCGGGCGCCAGAAGTAAAGATATTTTCATTTTATTAATGTTCATCAATACATCTTTAAGGCAGAGCGAAGAAAAGAGAGCCTCTGCCTCTACATCTACGTATCTTAAATTAGACTACACCAGTACAGAACTACAACCCGCTACCTGTAAGATAGTTAAATACAAGGAAGGCCCCTTCCACAGAAAATTGGTGAAGGCATTCGCAGTATCTGATCACCAATCATAAACAGCCAGTCAATAATTTGGCCATGAGAGAGTAATACCACTACCATCATCTCTCGGAAAAAGGGCCTCGTGAAAAACAGAGTTTGCAGAACGAGCTCCATCATGCTCAGGCAAACCAATGTGTTGTGCCCAGCTTATGCAGTTCTGGTCCCCGGGAGAACGAATCGAAGTCCATAGGGAAGAACGTCGACCCAAACTTGTAACCGGGATTCACATCCTGTTGGTTGTCGTCAAAGCCATGGGCAAACATTTTACACTGCTCCAACGCCATACTCATCCCACAACTCTGCTCATCGAAAACGTTTGGAACAAGGGGATTGGGGCCACCAAACGTGCTGCCTTCATTTCGCACTTCATGATTTCCTAAGGCAAGCCCTCTTGGAGCTTCATGAACACTTGGATGACTGATGCCCTTTCTCTGCTGCTCATATAATGCAAAGAGATCGTTGATAGATTTGTGCCCATCGACCGGTATCCCCAACCCTGTTAAAGACCCTGGGTTGTGATCCATCAGACTCTGAGAAGAGGGGTTCGGAGGAATTGGGCAAGAAGTCGCTCCGACCTGCATATCTGCCTGCTTTTTGGACGCATAACCGGCCGTCCGGTTCGCAGTCACAGCAACAGACAGGTTTGGCTCCTGCAGTTGCTTCCCTTCCGCAACCGGCAAGCAGAAAACAGGCTTCTCATCATTAGCCACCACACCAGGCAGAGTGATTCCCTGAGGAAAATTTGAGGGATAAAAGCAGTTGGCCCCATGGTTGTTTCTCGTGCTCTTGCTCACGAACCCCATCTGGCAATCGTGACAGGGGGACTCGATATTGTCCCGAATGTAAGCCTTGCTTTCCATTATCAGCTGCTCGGCTGGAAACTTCCTCTTGCGGACGCAGTCCGAAGCAGTTTCCGCGTTCATTGATGGAATAATCCTGTCTCCCGCGACGCCCGGGTGGAAGAGATCAGGTTTACGATCCAGAAATTCCATGTTAGCATCATCATCATCATAGCCATCAACATCATACTCACTGCTTCCGTTGCATACGGTAGTCCCATTCCCGCTCAAGGATGATAGGGGAAGGCAGGCATCCGGGTTCATCTGGCGAGCGAGCAGTTCCTCATGGTTGACGACTGCCGACCACGTCGAACTCTCCTTAGCCGTCATCTTGTCCTGAAGGCACTTGGACTGCCGCACCAGCCTCCGTATCTTGTCGATGTCAGGGGAGATGTGCTTGATGACGGCGGTAAGCACGCTCACCTTCCATGCCTTCTTCAGATCGTGAGGCTTCTTGTATGGAGGGGGGCCCTGATCCTTTGGGAGCCCTAATTGAGGCCACCAATCCTCCCTGCCCGTTGGCCACCACGGGGGAGCCACACCTTTCTCGAGAGGGAAACGCCTCTGAGGAGGCTCGCAGTGCTGCATAAGGGCCGATAGCAGAGACCCCAAGGTTGTGTCTTGAAGTTCTTGAAGCGTCTGGGGCGTCGAAATCATGCCTGAATTCTCCTCCATGCAACCTGGAATGGCGTTTTCCGCCTGATACTTGGCGATTGCGGCGGGGCCGTTGCGGTCGAACCTCACCTTCTCCTTCCACCAGGCACGAAGGTTATCGGAGGCGCCGCTGACGGGCTTGCCCTTCTCAGGGATGATTCCGTAGACGAAGCCCTGGGCTTTGCACACTTCCATCATCTTAAGCATGTACTTGAGAATTCCATCCTGCGCCCTGGACATCTTCTTCCGCCGGGCTTGTTCCTGCGATTGCCTCTGCTTGGCGATGTCGCCGCTATCTTTGGCTTTGTTTTGCTCCTTGAGCCGTCTCAACCTGATGCGATCCCTCCACATCCTGCGCTCGAGCTCATCGACATCAATCTCCTCCTCGCTGTCATCATCGTCCGGGAGGATCTCCCCTTCATTCGCAATCGTTTGATCGCACGCCGGTTGCGGGAGGGGGACAGGCGGGAACCCGAAGCTCCCTGCGAATCCGATTTCTTCGTATATATCCATGTCTTGTTTACCTGAACCAACAGGAAGAAACAATTGTGAGTCGCACGATAGAGCAAGAAGCCTTTCTCCTTCCGCAATTAAAAGAACGAATACCAAACAATTCTGGAACAAAGATATGCACGAGCGGACAGAAGAAGAAGAAAATTATGACATGTTTGGATATAAAGGGAACAGAGTCAACAGAAGTAGGAATTCAAAGAAAGAGAATTATGGTCAGCAATAATCTTGCAACTAGACATCAACTGGAAGTTATGGCGTAACCAACTGTTCCAAATACGCGCGCATGAGAGAAAGAGAGCGAAATTTGACAAGAGAGTGGAAAGGAAAACTCCAGGGAATTCACATCCCTGTTTTCGCCAGTCGCAACACCACCTATCATGAGGAGGCCCTGACCCAACCCCGATCGAAAGACTGAATTTCATCAATCTTCCGAGGAGAATGAAGGTAGCAAGTGCTTAGACAAGGGAGCAGGACACCAAAGTTGCGAGTTCTTGTGAAAGAAAAGAGAAATAAAGAAACTCGATTGCCAGAAGAAGGGATGATTCTTCTTTACCTTTTCAGTAAGATGTTGGACGATTTCACGAACAAAATCCTTCCTTCTGCCGGAGCTCTTCAATTCAATTGTGTGTGTGTGTGTGTGTGTGTGAGAGAGAGAGAGAGAGAGAGAGAGAGAAAGAAAGAAAGAAGGGGAGGGACAGAAACAAAGAAAAGCTAAGACAAGGGGTCTGGCTTTCTGCTCTGCATAAGAGGCAGTATAAGCTGCTGCTGCTTCCTCCTCCGTCCCCGCCTCCCCTTTTCGTTATAAGGTTCAGGGCACGCGGGGTTAACCCGCGTATGAGGTCAGGGGTTTGGTTAATTGTTATAACCATGGTTAATTGGGTAAGGACTAAGGGAAGGAGAAGTGAAATCGGGGTGCGGTGAGATGACCCAACCAACGCCCCAAGGGTCAGCTGTAGCACCACCCGAGAAAGCTTGTCGCTCTCCCTTTGCTTCCCAACGCTGCCGCTGTTTTACCTTGCTTCCTCCCAGGTGAACCGCGGTTTAACTCCCAAAGTAAACATTTTCGAGACCTTGAATTGAATGCCCATCCTCCTCTCTTTCCTGGGCCGCAGCCACGTGCAGTGTTTAACTGGTGTCCGCTCAGCCCGACTGCCCTTCCCCTCCACGGAACCCTTATCTCCACTTGAGTGGCCACCTCCTCTCCTTCCCCCCGCCGTTTCCACATCCATTTCCCGGCGAATCGCTATACCACTTTCGACTTTTGAGGAGGGCGTAATCTGACGGCCTGAAAAGATTTCACATGGTAGCTCGTCACCAAGAGCGATCAATCAAACACATAGGAAGCTGTTTGTTCCATTTTCATTCCGATCATCAGAAATCGGAGAGGGAAAACGCCCCATTAATTACTCAAGTTCTCGTTTTACAACTTTGGTGTGAGATTGAAACTTTCCCATACGTCATTGTATGTGTTCGTTGATGATAAAAGTAAGAAAAGAAGAAAAAAGCAAAGGAAATATAAGGTCGAGGTCCCTGTTTGTGATATCCTTCTGATTTCACCTGTGATATTCTATTATTCTTCTTTTGCTTTTCGAGCAAAACTTCACCGGCTTCCGATGACAAGTAAGTTGGAAGAAAGTTTCTGCCCGCCTTCGTTTTTCGAAAAGGAAAGGAAAACAGAGCAAAGCAAGCGCCCACAGGGTTCCAGCTGCAGCCAGCCAACATCGGAGTGTTGTGAACCGCATACCCTTTTCCTCGTGTGATAAGTCAAAAAGAAAAATATTGGAAGAGAGAGAGAGAGAGAGACTTCCAGAGCCCCGGAAAGGGATGGTCGTCAGCAAAACTTAACTTCTCCCTCTCTGATAAAGAAAAAGTACTGTTACGAGGCATAAAAAAATGGCCCAAGTTAAGATGGATGGAAGGTAAAGATCATGCGGAAAAATAATATACACATACATATATAAAAAGTTAGTTTACATATTTTTTTCTTGTTTTTCTTTTAATGATCTATTTAATTTAATGGATGACCTTGATTAAATGGTCGAGTAGATATACATGTGAAAGAGTGAAAATGGTTATCTACTCGACCATTTAATCAAGGTCATCCATTAAATTAAATAGATCATTAAAAGAAAAACAAGAAAAAAATATGTAAACTAACTTTATATATATATATATATATATATAAAGTCCTTCTCTAGTGTGGCATGGACAATGACGCTTTCCTAAAACTTTTAAGGGCAGCACATGGCTTACCTAGCTAAATTCTTCCCTATCATTTTACTGGGATAAAATCAACAGTTGCTGGTAACCAAACAAACGTACACGATCTAATGAAGCTACAGGTCGGTTTTTCAAAAATTTAAGATTGTGTTTCGATGACACACTAAAAAATGGTTTGATAAAAACTAGTTTTTAGAAATTGCTGTTTTAATCAGTTTTAAACAACTAGTTTGTATGTTTAGATAATGGAAAGAAAGCACACTTTTTGGGAATAACCAGCCCTTTTGAAAAGCAGTTTTTACCAAAAAGGAGTTCTTGGGTAATCCAGACCCTCGTGTAAAAGGAAAATCATGTGCTACCTCCAGAGATTAGTTTGGGTTTCATCCAAACGCCTTGTAAAATCTTTTAGATTGATCTGGAATTTCAAAACCATGGAGCCATGTTTTGGTAGCTCCTAGCACAGTAAGGTTCTAGCAAAGCCCTTCGCCCTTGTATCCCAAGGGGCAGGCAGCTATTACCATTAGAGGAGAACTCGCTCCTTCACTTCTCTCGGGAGCACTAGGTATCGAATTGTATGGTTGAGGGCTATATGATGGAACGCCAATATACGGTTTTTTATTTTTTTCCAACAACTATGAAATGTATAAAAATGAAAAATAAAGACAATTGATTCAAGCTTATAATGTACCTTACGACATGTATCAGGTGCCGATTCCCTTTTCTTCAACATAGCGTCTACAAGCCCTTCAAGAAGAAGAAGAAGAAAAAAGTGGCAGCAGAAAAAGAGTCTGTCGTTGTTAGATGACTTTCTCTTTCTTGGTTGATCCATAGAAAATCACGCCCCACTTCTTGAACTTGTCCTCTTTTAGTGTGACATCCCTCGTGTTTGCCCACGGGAGAAGATCCAGGGGTTAGATTTGCTTTGAGTAATTAAGCTTCTCAAGAAGCTGGCGAAGTTAAGTTAAAGGGAAAGGCCAGACGGAGAGGGAGAAGTCCCAATAGAGCCTCCTCCACTCTTATCCTTTTGGCACCACGTTTCAATTTGGATGTTCCTGTACTTGGAAGATGAGTAGCCCCAAGATCTGTACTGTACTCCTCACTTCTGGAAGCGATGCTTTCGGTTAAATTAACGAGAAGCTCGACTGTTTCTTTTTTTCCCTACAGCTGCCATATCATCCAATTGCTGTTATTTCCTAAAATATTATGAGGGCAAGAGTTTAATGATCAGTTAATTTTCAGGGGGTCTTGCGGATGCTCACAATGGTGCATGCACACCCTGTTTACTTGAAATAAATACTACTCCAATGTTGGATCATATCATCTCAACAAGCAACAAATTAGTAGATAGTTTGCAGTTGATCCATCCGCACAAGGACCATCATATATATTACCCCCAATAGACGACGACGAAAGCTGCGGATGAGTACAATCTGAGCCACTAATTGAATAATTGGTGCCACCGATCACGTTCTCGTGCTTTTCCAATTAACAACGCATTGGCCGAATATGGAGGTCAGAGATGAGATGACGACCAACAGGGAATTACTTATTCTTTCAGTTATAAGATTCATCCATCCCCTGTACGCTTTACCTCCCTAAAATTTTCAAACTGTTAAAAAACAAGACGATCAAAACCACCGCACTCAAGTAGGCAACCTCAGACAAGAAGAACAGAGAGAGACAGGAAGGAGAGTTATTTAGCACCATTCGATCAGGTGCTGAAAGCCTGTAGAAACTGCGTCAGTCGCAAAGTAAATGATTCCACAGAATCAGTCGGGATTCTTTTGTTGATCGTGAGCAGCTGCAGTGCTGCACCGCACACACAAGTCGCATAAGATAGAAAGGTATGCAGATTGCAGCCGGAGACGCATCTAAAAACAATATTCATATCTTATTCATGTTCAGCCACAGATCTAAAGGCAAAGGGAAGCCAAGAGGATCTCTGCCTCTTACTTGTACGTATCATGAATTTGTTACCGGTACAGAACTACAACCCGCTACATGGCAGATCGTCACATACAAGGAAGGAAGGCCTCCTCCAGAGAAAACCGGTGAAACTTTGCGCTAGGCGATCACAGATCATAAACCGCCATCCGAAAATTTGGTCAAGAGAGTTTTGCCATCATCTCTTTGCGACGGCTGAAAGGGAGGAAAGAGCCTGGTGAAACAAACCCTTCGCAGCACCAGCTCCAGCAGGTTCAACTGATCAGGCAAACCAATGTGTTGTGCCCAGCTTCTGCAACTCTGGTCCCCGGGGAAAGGAATCGAAGTCCATGGGCAATAACGCCGACCCACACTTGTAACCAGGATTCACATCCTGCTGGTTGTCGTCAAAGCCATGAGCAAACATCTTACACTGCTCCAACCCCATACTCATCCCACAAATTTGCTCATCGAAAACGTCAGCGAGCAGAGGATTGGGGCCTCCATTTCGAACATCATGATTTCCCAGCGCTAGGTCCCTTGGAGCCTCATGGACATTTGGACGGCCCAGTATCTTCCTCTGCTGCTCATACAATGCGAAGAGATCGTTGATTGATTTGTGCACATCCACCGGGAAAGGGCCTGGGTTGTGATCCATCATACTCCGAACCCCCGGTGGAGTTGGGGACGCAGCCGCTGCCACCTGCATATTTGCCTGCTTTCTTGACGCATAGCCGGCCGTCCGGTTCCCGGTCGCAGCAAGAGGCGGGTTTTGCTCCTGCTGCCGCTGCTTCCCTTCCGCAACCGGCAAGCAGAAAACAGGCTTCACTTCATTAGCCACCACGCCCGGCAGAGTGATTCCCTGAGGAAAGTTTGAGGGATAAAAGCAGTTGGACCCATGGTTGCTTCTCGCGCTCTTGCTCGCGAAACCCATCGGGAAGTCGTGACAGGGGGACTCGGTATTGTCCCCAATGTATGCCTTGCCTTCCATCATCAGCTGCTCCCCTGGGAACTTCCTCTTGCGTATGCAGTCGGAAGCAGTATCCCCGTTCAATGATGGAATAATCCTCTCTCCCGCGACGCCCGGGTGGAAGAGCTCCGGTTTGCACTCCAGAACTTCCATGTTAGCATCATCCTCATCATAGCCATCAACATCATACTCACAGCTTCCGTTGTACGTGAGAGTCCCACTGCCGCTCAAGCATGAGAGGGGATGGCCGGCATCCGGGTTCATCTGGCGAGCAAGCAGTTCCTCATGGTTAACGACTGCCGACCACGTCGAACTCTCCTTGGCCGTCATCTTGTCCTGGAGGCACTTGGACTGCCGCACCAGCCTCCGTATCTTGTCGATGTCAGGGTAGATGTGCTTGATCACGGCGGTAAGCACGCTCACCTTCCATGCCTTCTTCAGATCGTGAGGCTTCTTGTATGGAGGGGGCCCCTGGTCCTTTGGGAGCCCCAACTGAGGCCACCAATCCTCGTTGCCCGTTGGCCACCACGGGGGAGCCACACCTTTCTCGAGAGGGAACCGCCTCTGAGGAGGCTCGCAGTGCTGCATAAGGGCCGATAACAGAGAGCCCAAGGTTGTGTCTTGAAGTTCTTGAAGCGTCTGCGGCGTCGAAATCATGCCTGAATTCTCCTCCATGCTACCAGGAACGGCGTTTTCCGCCTGAAACTTGGCGATTGCAGCGGGGCCGTTGCGATCGAAGCGCACCTTCTCCTTCCACCAGGCACGAAGATTATCGGAAGCGCCGCTGACGGGCTTGCCCTTCTCAGGGATGATTCCGTAGACGAAGCCCTGGGCTTTGCAAACGTCCATCATCTTAAGCATGTACTTGAGAATTCCATCCTGAGCCCTGGACATCTTCTTTCGTCGGGCCTGCTCTTGCGATTGCCTCTGCTTGGCGATGTCGCCGCTCTCTTTGGCATTGTTTTGCTCCTTGAGCCGTCTCAACCTGATGCGGTCCCTCCACATCCTGCGCTCGAGCTCATCGACATCAATCTCCTCCTCGGTTTCATCATCGTCCTGTAGGATCTCCCCTTCATTCGCAATTGCCTGATCGCACGCCGAGTGCTGGAGGGGGAGGGACGGGAGCCCTAAACTCCCCGTGAATCCCATCTCTTCATACATATTCATATCTCGATTACCTTGAACCAACACGAAGAAACAATCGTGAGTCACAACATGAAGCATGAAACCTTCCTTTTTCCGGAACAAAACACGAACATCAAAGAAGTATCAAGAAAAATGCACGAGCGGATAGAAGAAGAAGAAATGATTACTTTACTCCTTCGGGTCTAAAGTGACGAACAAAACTAGCAGTTGAGAGAAAGAGTAGTATGGTCACTAACAAGCTTACAATTAGTCGTCGACAGAGAGTTATGAGGTGATGAACAGTTCCGACTGGAGCCTTATCCTCGGCGTGGGTGGCCAGAAAATTAAGGTATGCTGTACGGGTGGTGAGGGTGGGGCCCGCCTTTTTTTGCTATTAATCTTTAGGGGATTCGTTTGAACTCGGGAGAATTCGTTTATAGGTGGCTTGAATCAACGGTTGGGTCTGCTATCGATTGTTTCAACAACAATCGGTAACCTGTTTTGTGAAATTATTTCTTCTTGGCTGGAGGACGGAAGCATCTGATGCGTGCTTTACGGACCCAAACGTCCGACAGAATATCTAATTCGAAAGCATTTCTAAATTTGCTTGTACGTGGATAAAATAAAGAGAAGGAAAAACTCAGGTGTACCTTTCTCTTGTGAAGGATCATTGATCATTTCCTAGCGAAACAAAATCAAAGACCACAACCAATTACGGAGGAAGACGTCGTACACTATTCACTGGTGAACGTAGAAATCTTGATTAGGAATATCAAGCCAGTCGGTATCCAAAAAAAATAATAATAATTTAACGTCCGAAGACAAGATGGTTCATGGCGCAAAATGAAAAGGAACGACAAACTTAAAACGCCATGTTTCAGCAAAGGTGGAATCTCAGATCCTCGGCTGTCCGGTGATCTCAGGTCGGAAGGGGCGAGGAAGGTGTTCCGATCTTTCGGGCGGAGATCCGCGCGGGAGAGAGAGAGAGAGAGAGAGAGACGAGCGAAAACCTGTGCAAGCGAAATACACACAGGGGGAAAGAAAGACAAGAGAGGGTTTCGACGAAACTCACTGCCGGGTAAACACTCTGTGGCCGCAAACAGAAAAAGAGAAAAAATAAACACACACACAACTCGACCGCCATGACTGAGTGAGAGAGCGGCCAGCCAAAACACACAGAGAGAGAAAGAGACAGAGAATCAGCAGACGGTATCGACGAACGAAACCTCTGCTAGGAAAGCCCTCCATCATCCATGGCCGCCGCAGCGGCTGCAATAAAAAAAACACACAGACACAAACAGAACACAGCACCACAGAGGGTTTCGCTGGGCAAACCCCCTTCCGGTAAAACCCACAGAGAGAGAGGGAGAGAGCCGGCAGAGGGTTTCCACCGGCTAACTCTCTGGCGAGAAAACGCTCCATGGCCACCGCCACGGCCGAAAACAAAACAAAAAAAAAAGGGTGGGGGGAAGAAAGAAAACGCAACTCGACCGCCAGAGAGAGAGAGAACTCACCATGAGAAAGAGAGACCGCCATCGGCGTCGAGCTGTGCTTCGCAGCGAGAGAGAGATGGGCTCTTACGACCGAAACCGAACCAAAGATGCTGTAAGTCGCACGTGGTCGGTTCTTAGGACGGAGGCCATCAGACTCCGTATTTTAAGACCACCGATTGCAGAACCTGGATCTGAAATCAGCCCCGGAACCCAGACCCGGGGCTAACCAAAATGTTCTTCTTAGCTTCTGATGGCTGATTTGCTTCACTCTAATAAAAGTGATCGCGGATAAAGTAATTTCAATGAAACAAATAAATGTTTGCTATTCTTCTTGACTTTTTTTGTTTTGTTTTTAAATTTTGCTCCTTTTAAACGTAAAAATAGTCAAACTCCTGGAGGGCGTATTAGTAAGCTCCGTTTCTAATAAAAATAAAAGTTATCGCCTTTTTTGGTTACTTAAAGTATACGCTTAAAAAGAGATAGGGCTCCCTTCCTTCTCTTTTATTTTATATGTTGCTGCTAAACCATCCATTAATCCCGGCAGTTTACAGTTAATTTGAGGGACCATCATCTCATCTCTTCTTCGCCGTCGGGAATGACTGCACTGCACTGCAATCTTTCTTTTTCCCATATTTATTTCCGGGTCGGATGCTCTTCCTCTTCCCATCCGTGGTCCCCGCCATGTTAGTTAGGGGCCCCACCCCACCTCCAATCGTTTCTTCCTACTGGTGGCAGAGAAAGAGAATCGCAGCCAGCCGTTGAATGCTTCCTTAATCCAGGCCGTCCCTCTTGTCTTGCGCAAATAATTCAACCTCTTCCATATTCCTCTTTTGCCCCGCCCCACCCCACCCCACCCCACCCCACCCATTTAATTAATAGACAGTCAGATCATGCATGGCTCTGCCGGCCGCATGGCCATCCAGGTACAATTTAAAAACGGCTCACCCACTGGTCACGAGTTCGAAGGGCCAAACGAGTTCGAGGTTATTCGACGCAGCCCCGGCCTCGCCGAATAATAGATTTGGATGTACGGGAAGGAAATTAACGCACAACAACACATGTGGATGTGGTGTGTTTTCTTCCCTGCAGTGAAAATCTTTGTTTTATTATTAAATCAAAGCAGGGAAACGCGAATAAGAGCGCGGGCTGCCCCTAAAGGCCGGTGGACTTCCATTCTACCGCAAACTTAAAACGCAAAGGAATTAAAGGCAAATATTGGTTTCGAATTTAATCCTGCCACTTTCACACGAACCTCATCTATATATGTTGATGAGAGAAAAGTAAAATAAAATAAAATAGATTCTCTATACTGATAATTCCTATTAAAACGAGACATATTTGGAAGACACGGGATAACGTCGACGAGAATTGTTTATATTTACAAGATATTTATATAATTGATCAAGATCCAAAGCAACATTCTAAAACTGTAGTGCAATGAAAATTGCCTCCAACAGCAAGCATGCATCGATCATCTCTTCCACCTCCCTCATGCATGCATTGTCCAAGACGAAGCAGTTAATGAGAAAAAAACCTAAACAACGACGATTGTTTCCTGTGCGCCTGTGAGTACGTCGTTGAGCGGACACATTGTGATATGATACCGGCAAATCTCCCCCTCTTCCCAAGGAAAAGAAGAGAAGGAACCGCCCAATTTTAACGGAGAATTCAAAAACAAGCGTGTGGATGCGCTTCTACTCTCCTCCCGTGGTGGCGTAGAAAATGACGCCTTCCTGTATTTTTTTTTTTTTTTTTTTCTCATAAGCAACATCTACACACCCAGCTTGCTTGTAACTTAAGGAGACCGCGCAGGCCAAATTGGAGCAAGAGATTTCAGAAAATCTCAGCTCCATAAGCACTCAGAAATAGCTTCTTTTTTTTCTTTTTTCCCTACTGAAAATGGATGGTGTTCAACTTTACATTGCATTAACCTCTACTTCTCTCTCATCTGGAGTGCAAGTTACGGCTGCCGACATCATAAACGATGACCTCACCCTTCACGGTACCCTCCTTTTTCTCTAATTAGGAACCGACCTTGCCCTTACTCTTTATTTCTTAATTAATCTGCCCCTCACTAATTCCCACCATTAAAGATTCATAATTTGTTTTGGGAAATGTGAAGAACGTTAAGTTGAAGACACTGAATCCGATCCCCGTTGCTTTAACTTTTCCTTAAGTCATAAAACTAAAATCCATCTTGCTAAGCATGACGGAGACAGGGAGATCAGAATTTGCATCAGCCGACGATGACCCTGCGCCGTTACGTTTTCATCTCCCTCTCTCTTCTGCCATTACTTACGCTCACCACATCCTATCTCTCTTAGAATTAGCAACCATTAATTTCTGCCTTCTTCCCAAGCAATGTCTTCCTTACTAACCCCCGTCCATGAAATTTATGAATCATTTAAAAGAAAGTGACGGCAGAACCATAAGTAAGCACGTCCAATAATTCAGGTTAGCTCTAGTCATTCCCAAACCCCAATTAATTGCATTCACAATTAATTAATTAATTGGGCATAAAGAAGGGACATTTTTCCCCGACCCAAATCTAGTGTCCGCCTTTTTAATTTTATATCTATAAAAATTTATGTGAATCGATTTAGTAGCCAATCTAATCTAATCTAAGAGTACCGCGTATCTTCTTCTTTGAACCAATTCAATTTCGGAGTCGCTTTATTTTTTCAAAAAACAATCTTTTAATATATTTTGTTACCAATTCACAACTCTTATAATGTTCAGCTGAAAACCTGCAGACGCCGATTTGCCCATCTCGAACACTGCTATGTTTGCGCATCGGATCTTCGTCGGAGAAAACGAAAAAGAGAATGAGAAGAATCATATTCATGCATCGACGAACATCAATCAAGACAAAAATGAAACAAAACAATGGTTATTAATTTGTTGGGCATGCAGCATGCTGTCCTTGCCTTTCCGAACGGCACCTCTGTCTCCCACAAATTTAAAATGAAGAAACAATATCAAAAAGAGATTGAGACGAACCGTGGCGGCCATTAGTTTAATGGAAGGAGCTTCCATTAAACTAAACCCCTCGTCTCGTACATATAGTGTATCTTTTTCGTGTGGCGCCACAATCCTCCTCCGTTTTATAATCGATCGTGCCGTCGGGGCGCGTGGCTGTAGCAAGTCATCGTTGTTGGAAATTCGAGGAACCTTTTTTTTTTTTTGTCTAAATTTCGATCGTCCTACATATTTTTATTTAAGTAATGCGAGAGCTGGTGTGGTGTTAGGCGACACCAGCAACATAGATTCGATTCGTGATGGATGAAACGTCTACTATCTACAGCATTTCGTAGAGAATGGTCTTCCTTTGTTTTATATTGCATGTGCTCAAAGAAAGTCGCACCGCTGGCTCATGAAATTCGAAGAACTTGGACGCCTTTCTCGCATATCTTTCCTCCATTTCAGTGTGATATTCTTCGTTTTCCCCCCAGGAGATGATCCAGGCCTTAGATTTCCTTTGAGTAAATAAACTTCTCAAGTAGCTAAAGCAAGCTGATGAAATGAAATGAAATTAAAAGAACAGACATTGGAGGATTCTGCAGATCTATCTGGGTGGCCGCCCTTCTCCCGGGCATGAGTCATTTGATACACACCAATCACCACCCTCTTCCTCACTCGATTTCGTTCGTTCTACGAACCAGGACCCTCCGCAAGTGTCTCTCTTTAAATTTTGCTTCGAGTTTCGAGGATCAGCCTCATTTAATTTGTTCTCAAATTTAATGCAAATCAGTCTTACGATCACAAAGACTGTTCTCCCGCATCTCAATGACATTCTGTTATCTCCGACACTAATCTATAATCGTGTAGCTGCTGTAAATTTCAGCCTGCAGCTTTGCGTTCTCTCGCTTACATAAGGAGTAGCTTCTGGTTGAACTGGGACCGTCAAAGTAGGAGCCGGATTCCTTTTCTATGCATCAAGCTTATATGAACCAAATATAATTTACAAACGATAATTATATAATTAAGCATAAGCACTTGGGTGGAACATCTACAGCTATACATTGACCTGCCTAATTAACGAGTGCTAATGAGCATGCAGCCCTAGTTAGTACGCACACGTGTATAAATGAATAATGGTTTTGTCCATAATGGAACAATTATTTTATGGTATCATCACAAGGAGAAACCAATAATTTGGAAGCGCATCCGAACTTGCATTGCATGGCGGTTGAACTATTCAAACAACTCTAACATGTTGACATTGGGGCGCATAAAGAAATATGCCAATCTATGTGCGAGAGTGAGTATGGATGTGTAAAGGAAGAAGACAAGGAAAGTGGTGTGCTAAGTATGCAGACATTGTGGATGACTAAAATATTCAGTTCTCCAAACTTGCATGCGGTGCCGTTTGGCGAATCGACTGATAAGGTTGGCCGTGTATCAAGGTCAAAGATCTTGTCCATATAGTGAACCTTTCGCCAGTTTCACGCACATCATGATGTCAAAGCCGGGATAAGATTCTTCTGTCCCCTAAATGCATTCTTTTCCTGTGGCACAGGGTCTCTAAATTTTGGTTTGTTTTTCCCATTAATGATGAGATCAACTGCATGGCAGAGTACCAACTTTACATATTTTAATATATTGAACTCAGTACGATAAGTTTCTTCAACCACACACACACACTCTCTCTCTCTTTTTCTTTTTAAAATCAGGGACAACTTGTCACTCGTTACGCTATCTTCCATTCATTTTATTCGCTCTCTCTCTCTCTCTCTTTTCAATTAGTCGCCAATCTCATGTACACACACTTTGGAGAACATAATCAATGGCGCAAAAAATTTTATTTAACAGCCTTATTACTTTAGTTATAAGTTCATGCTACTTAGAGAATGGCCAAAGAGACGAAAAATAACAAAATAGTATCTTTAAGAAAAAATTGTACAGTTCCGTCCAGTCAACATGTTTTTTGGTTTATGAAGAAATTTGCCGATATTTCTGATCAAGACAATGAGGA
This sequence comes from Nymphaea thermarum, assembly GCA_011799765.1. Classification (NCBI taxonomy): domain Eukaryota; kingdom Viridiplantae; phylum Streptophyta; class Magnoliopsida; order Nymphaeales; family Nymphaeaceae; genus Nymphaea; species Nymphaea thermarum. The sequence continues at coordinate 20,728 of JAANDH010000124.1, forward strand.
GGAGGATGAAAACAGAGATGTACCAAACTATGGAATTAAGACGGAGAGAGCTGACCATATGGCCGGTGCTCGGGCTCTAACCAAAGATTATTTCTGGCTTCAGGTTTGTTTGGGTGGACTAAAGGTCGACCAATGCAACAACCGGCAACTCTTGGAAGGCGGACATTGCATGCAGCACCCACATATTTGGATTGCTAGGCGGTCGATCGATGGCCTCTTGTCTCGACCCCCTAACTTTTCAAAGCAACACCGGATTAAGCTTTCAACTAAGTGTGTGCAAAAAAGAGCGTTTGACTAATTTCCTCGAGTAGAAAATCCACTCACCTAATTAATTTTGGAAGCCGCACAAACGCATGGGCCCAAACTTAATTTTTTGGACAATTCAATTGCATTGGCAAGAACTTGAGGGGGGTGGATCTGGGTGCCTGTTGTGAATATAAATCGACGAAGCTGCTTATATATGTCGTTCCGGTATATGAAATTTCATGCATTCTGATACTTATGTTTAGCTTTCTCTCATACATCTATTTGTTTTTTATTATCTCAGAAATATTTTATTATCTAATAAATATTATCGTTAGTGTTATCTCATTATCTCATAAATCTTTTGTTATCTCATAAATTTTATTTGATGCTTATGTTACTGTTATCTCATACATCATTCCTTCCGTTGTCTCATAATTTTTTGTTATCTCATACTTATTTGTTATTTCATATATTTTTTGTTATGTCAGGTACATACATGTGCATGTTTGAGCATAAAAAAGTAAATGTGTAATAATACTCTCGTAAAATACACAAAGGCAGCGCATAAAACTCTATCTCGTACATCGAGTTTGTTACATTGTAATATTTTGATTATCTTGGTACAAACTGTACTAAATACATCCGGACTAGGAATAGAAAAGCAAAGCACGTAGTGGGTTGGAAGAGGGAGGTGCTGTGCACTGGGTTCCGACCTCCATTTCCCTCAAGTCATAAGATATGTCGATCGGATTATGAGATTGATGGGCTCGTATTCCCTAGAAAAGCGCGCGTCATCGGTCTTGTGGTTTGACATCAGACTGCACAAAAAAATCTTTTGAAAGTCTGCCTGGGGCGGACGTGCATGTCCCCAGCATGCAGAAATGGAGATATCTGTATACCAGCATCCTAAATGTTAGCTGTGGAAGTTGTTGAGACTGCATGCAACCACTCCACAGAGTCCCCTTCAATTCCGTCCATCGAATTCACGGGCAACCCAACAATTTAATAAAATTAACTGGAAGGAGAAGAAATTCCCCTCGATACAGCGTATGTACTGCCTGGTAGGAGGGACTCTCGACGATCTGCTCAGCCACTCTAATCAATACATGCATTCTTTTTTGAGTCACGAAAACATAATGTGGAACGACAGGCCTTGGTCAAGGAATGATGTAACGCAAATCCTAAGAAGTGAAGAAGTAGGGGGGAGGAGGAGGATGCATGGATGGATTCGTTTTGGAGAGGCAGTGGTCGTCTCTTAGGCAAATTGCCAGCTGATGGTTCGGCCCAAAAACATGGGGTTCGGTGGATGAACATTCACATTGACACTCACATTGTGAGGGGGACGATGGCTTGGGATAAAAACTGGTGTTCCTAGTTTAGTCTGCAACGCAGAGCATTTGGAATTGATGAGTTTTTTAACAACAGCTTCTCTTCTAAGAGATGGTTTATGGTTAGTCCACTGGATTGCATGCAGAGAATCGGGAATGCTGCTAGTCATTTATATGTTGTATGTATTGACGCTAATTTATCAGGACCGTGTGAAGCGACTAAGCAAAGTCAAAGCTTTAACATTTTTTTGAGAGCTTTCTTATTTTTACGTAATGTTTTACTTTCATATATTTTCTAAAAATAGTTTTTAATGACTTTTTGCGCCATTTTACAGCCCGCTCAGCTGAATCACTGGTCCGATTTTCAAACTCGTTTCCACAACCCATGTGCGGCCCCGCACCTTCATTGTTAAAAATTTGAAAAACAACTGCACTTCCATCGTGCATGCATCAATTAGATCATTGGAGATTTAAGAAGAAGCGCCAAAAAAAAAAAAGTCCAGACATGTTGGGTTGGGTACCAACTGCACTGCACTGCAGTGCATGCAGCATGCCGCCCCAGCATTTCATTTCATTTCATTTCTGAACCCCGCACAACGTCAACGATGCTCTATTCTTTCAATTTACAAAATGAAAAATTACACGAATTTGAACAGACATTAGATTAATAATAATAGTAGAGAGAGGGTTTGATTAACCTAAACCGCTGGTAGTGTATCTTTTTCGTGAGGCGCCACGATCCTCCTCTATTTTATAATCGACCGCCCAACCGCGTGGCAGCTGCACGTCATCGTTGCCGTGAAATTTGAGCTACTTTTATTCTTGAAAAAGCAAAAAACAATTGTCTCGATAAACTGACGTTAAGTGACACGTGGCGAATCGAATGCATTTTTTAATCTCCTCGCTCCTACCCAAAAATTGAATAACTTTAGCGGCGAATGTATATAGAATAGAGGGGGGGGGGGGGAGTTGAATAGTTGATGCCCCCACCCCAAGTTCAAGTCCAAACAATCGGCTTGTACCGTTAAATATAAATATATTGAGATCTTCCTGTTTCCTCATCGATAGATTCGTGGCGGATGCAATATCTAGTATCCTCCAGACTCTTCATATCTTATGTGTCCAAAGAAAAACACACCTCAGTCGATGAGCCTTGAATTCTCCCTTCTTTTTATTTAGATTTTCTTTGTTCCTTCCCAGGAGTCGGATTTCCTTTGTTAGAGTAATTATGTGTTTCTCAAGCAGCGAAACTGATCCAGAAAGTCAAGTGAAAGACAATTAGCAGTGCCGCCCATGGGTCAACGCGCTGTGCTCCGGAAGAATCCCTCTTTGATCACCCTTTGCATCGATCGTCGAGCATTAGACTCCATCTAACCTTTTTATGCATAGCAATCTTAAGATGCATACATCAAGTCATCTAAATTTGCTACGACATTCTAGTGTTTCCAAGACTTATAATCTCGTTCTGGCAGGTCCAATTTCAGCCTTATCACTTATTTCTTACTGATGGATGATGTGCTTCTTCAGGAGTAGGACCTTAAAAAGTAAAACGCATAATTCCACTCTTGCGTCTGAACTTGCTTGGCAGTAGAACTATAGAACGACTACCATATATGTATGTTGACACTGAGGCTCAAAAAAAAAAACACTAATTCATGTGCAAAAACGAGAAAGTTCGTGTATAAGCAGGGGCGAGGGAAGGCAGCGAATTTTTCCTGAAACTTTCCCCATTAATTTCTTAAGCATGACCTGCATCCAATTGATCGGGCGTCCGAGTACGTATGTATGTTCACAGAAGACAAAAGTGAGGTGGCCGGACTTGTGCTCTAATGGTTTTCAACAGGAACTTGCTAATACAAGTCTCCTGATCCTGAATTGGTTGGGCTCCCTGGCCTTGGGGAAGTGGCACGCGTTCACAATCCTGGTGGTGTGTCTTCAGCAACCCAGTGCGGCCGGGATGAGTATCAGGGGATTTCATTTATAGTATGCTTTGTTGGCGACACCCGCTTGCTATCCTCTGCCTGAGCTGGGCGCTTAACCGATGTCTTAATGCGCTGAATCCAATTGAGCCGGAGGAGATTCGGGTATGCTCTAACTGTAAGTGTAGGAGAGCGATTCATCCAGATACATGCTCATTTTGACAGCATTCAGAGATGGGAGGGGGTTTTAATCCGATTTCTGTTGCTTATTGATTCTGGTGAGACTCACTTCAAAGAACGAGGGCATCAGGACAAGATGTGGTTTCCTCCTAACACCGGCTGATTTGCTACTTTGTTTATCCGATTTTGTCATTGGCGTCGGTTTTCTCTTGTGCAGGTTTTTTTTGGTGCTGCTAACTGCTCGTTCCCGATATATCAGGACCCCAATTCTCTTTTGTATCGATCATGTTCTTTTTGAATAAAATCTGGATAACCCCCGAGCAGGCGTTTTCCTGGAGGGCTCAGTATTGTGCTGGAGTTCCAAGTTGCGCGCGGAATCATTTTTGAGAGGCTAGTGTTGATTAAAGCACCATATTTAAAGCACACGTATTACGATTTTTCTTGCACTTCAGATCATACATTACTATTAGAAATAGCGAAATGTTTTGTACGCAATTGATTGTTGATGGCATCTGATTTGTAAATGTAGTCGGGACATCTTGTTGGTGTCGAGTTTCACATCTATATGCACCGCTTTGTTTATTGAAGAACTTAAAGGAAAACAGAACAACCCTCTAAAGTCTAAACAAGCTACGGTTTGCAGTATCGCAGTACGAATGCACAAACCCCTCAACATGTCTTAGAATCTTCGACATATAACTATTTTCAAGTCCTTCCGCATGTAGCACGTAAAATGATTCGGTTTTATTAAGGTGCGTCCTGTTTGCAACGATTACACAAGCCCCTCAACATTTTAACATATGAATATTCTCATGTCCTTGCAGACACATAAAATGTTTCATTTGTAAATGAGCATGTTTTAATGTTTAAATCAATGATTGATGGCAATTTAGCCCTTTTTTACTTCACCTTTAGGGCACACAGTCCGGTTATTTTAAATGCACCGACAAAATAAGTTTCCACCAAATGATAAAAGGAGCTTAGGAATAAATTAAGAACCGATCTCCACTCCTCTACTATATCTTTTCTTCTTGAGTATATAAGGTTTTGAGCTAATCATTAGGAAACATCTCAGTACACAAGGTCTGTGTGTTTTGAATATACGGGACAATAGCTTAATTTGCACACGCGATCTAGTTGGAACGTAAGAGTCCGAGTTATTTAACTCAATCCTGACCTTAACAGTCAATACGACGAAAAACATGGACGTACGCATCTCTTTATAGCATATTATTTGATATACTTTTGGACATTAATGAAATTATTGATCCTCGCCAAACTAATCCTACAAATCGCATGCGTGGGTTGAAGTCGTATGACAATGAATTCACGGAATCTAAGCCCCTCTAAGCATGCCTTACATGCATGCATTGATGAAACTAAAAAGAGAGAGGCCCCAAAGGAGTTTGCTCTACGCACCATTCTAGGCATAAAGTATGTGTATATATCTTAGCAGTTTCTTGGTAGTTTTTACCTACGTTTCATTCAACTGCAGCATGCACGATTTACTTACGGTCGGTACGAATGTGGCTCGCTCTTGAGGCATCCTAATTCTCTCCGTCGTGCTTACTGCTTGCTTTTGAGTAAAAAATAGCTAAAGAATAAACGTTTTGACGTCCAATGCAATTCATGTTTATTCATTATATGCTTGCTTGAAGGCCCATGTCTTTTAGCATGCAACTGTTTACTAGAAATTAATATGTGGGTAGGTAATTATACACGTATAACGTGAATTTTTGGGTGTTAACAAACGCTTAGTTGGTATCTTGTCTATATCATTGGGTTGAAGTTGAACCCATCCATCGCGATGCCCTCTGCAGGCAAAGCTCCACCATGCTTGTTCAAATTTACCAAATCTCAATCCTGCTGATCGGAATGTTTAACCAGCGAGCCGAGCTTGAGCTCGTCCTCATCGCATGTTGCACGACTCGAGTTCGATGCGTGAGAATTACTCATTGGCAATCGCTTATTTCTTGGCCTTGAAATTTAAGAAAAACGAGTAAAACAAGTTAATGAGTCAAACAATTTGAAAGAAATGAGACAGGTTTAAATGAGTCAAGCAAGTCGAGCTCAATGCTGTATCATCCATGCTTGTCAAGCTCAAGCTGGCTTTTGACCCTTATGTTGCGAAGAAAACGAGAAACGTTCTGCCCATTCATGGGCTGGGCAGCAATGAGGGAGACGCTGGTGGTGTGGGTGCGGTCTCCATCCCATCCACACTTGCACGCAAGCTGTCACCACAAGTCCGCTTGCGTTACTCGTCCTTCACCCAACAGTCAAATTTTGCACTTGGACGCCTTCCTTCTTTCATGGAAAACAGTAAGATCCCTTCTCTTCTGATTATTTTATCAGACAATTGACGTGCAGACCGAAAAGTTACATTTTATATAAAATTTATCTGCAGCATCTGCCAAATAATGCCCAATAGAACTGCCACCACAGACATATGGAGGAGGAAAAGGTGTGTGAAACGTCTCCCTCATTCCCTAAAGGAAGGAGAACACGGGACGGCTGAATTAACGTTAAAGCTTTCTGAACATACAAATTAATTTGAAGAACAGAAACAATCGAATCTGGATTTGCACTCCCACTCTCATCCTTGTTTACAAGAGGAACAGTTGTATGACGTTACAGGTAAGGTAAATGAAAAAAGAAGAGCATTCGAATAAAGAGAAAGCTATAAAAGTAGTAACGAAGAATGTCAAACTATAATAAAAGGAGAAGAATTGTGTTCAGGTTGTCTAACTTGTTCCAATCCCTTCCGATCAGACCCATAACCTGCCATTAACTGAACAAAAGAACAGACAGATTTGATCTTCTCTATCTCAGCATCCAACGCGGACAAAGAATGGAAGCTGCACATCAGAGTATTCATTGGGGATGACGACTAAGCACACGAACAACTTATTAATTTTTCAAGACAAGATATTGCATAAGAATGCATGCCCATGCCCATGGGAGTTCAATCACGAGGTTCAATGTCACGGTGCCATAGGTTTAAGAAATATTATGGGATCCAGTTAATTATTCAACCCACTTGACTTAAAGGTACGCACTTCTTTGACTAATGAAACTCTCGGAAGTTTACATGATGTCATCTCTTAAAGCAGGATGATCGCCATTATCGGAGAAGGATGGAAAGTACAAGACCTTTTGTAAAACCAAAAGGGACATTTTATGTCAAAGCTCTATATTGGTGGTACTATGATATGTCTTAGTGGTCAGGGCTTACTCTCAACTCAAAGGAAAAAACATTAAAAAAAAACAAACGAACAAAAAATTTGGCTACAATGTAGAACGCTTGATGGCTTTTGTTATTTTTTAAGAAAATAATATATATTCTCCATGGTGTTGGGTTCAAAGCACATTACTACACCACAAAAATTGCAATTATTGAGAAAGTATTAAAGTGCATTGGTTACAGGCTATCATATTATGGTAGACTCTCTCTCTCTTTCTTTCTTATCGGCCATATCAACATTTTTTACCACCTCTAGCACCTTAGCATCAGTTTGACTAACCAGTGTCTCCTCTGTCTTGTCGCGACTGAATCTCGGGTTCACCTTTTTACTTCTTGTCCTTTCTTTTTTAGTGTCTTTGCTTCTACCTGGCCTTCTCTTGTTAGTAGCCTTTCAAACCCACCGTCCATGTCATTCCCCCCACCTGTTTGTTTCCTGTGGTCGTGTTTGGAGGTCGTGGATCATTTCAGCTTTGGTGGCGCATTTGTGAGGAGCGCAACAAGAGGGTTTTCAGGGGCACCTTCTCTTCGTCAGATTCTATGGCTCGTCATGTGCAAGAGGATGTCCAGTTTGCCATTCGTTTAAAGCGTCGCTGTTCGACTGCGGCTGGGTGACATTCCTCTCGCACCCCGCCTCTCTTCTTTTTTTGGCTACTGTATTGTATATTTTTTCTTCTTGCTTTTGTATTTGCGGTTTGTTTTTGTTTCTAGGAGGCCTCTTGTCCTCAAATTTTGTTATATATTCTCATTTTATCGTCTCTCTCTCTCTCTCTCTCTCTCTCTCTCTCTCTCTCTCTCTCTCTCTCTCTCTCTCTCTCTCTCTCTCTCTCTCAACCATAGATTAGCTTTTTCATTTTCAAAAAGGCACTGTGTCCCTCTATCCGGTGTGTGTTTGTTTATTTATTTATTTACTTGGTCGGCTATTATATATGGACATTCGTCTGATTTTTCCCATTATGGGGTATCAGATCGCCCAAATTTAATAGATTCGAAACAAAAATGGGTGTATAAACCGCATGCTATGGCCTTAATTTCCCGTCGATATCAAATTTATTATTTTAAAAATCGCATAAAATTCTATATCCCATACATAAATCAGCATCGTTATCGGATTTCAATGAAAAGAGTTGAACGAACTAGGAAAGTTAAACAAAAATACCAGTGCATTAGAAAGAAACGGTGGCTGCACTTGTTGATGTCAAATGGGTCAAGAACTTGTTAATTAGAAGTGAACATCACCTCTGCTAATGCAAAGGCGGCAACGTGCGTAGTAGTAATCGATCGCTAGCTAATTGGGCGCCCAAACAGTTGCAGAGAAGTTGAGGAAGGAAGAGTTTTTTTTTTTTCTTTTTTTGCAATTAATGGCGAGTCGCGATCGCGCGAACGGGACGTCGGGACGTCCTTTTGACATCTTCTCCATAACTACCTCACATGGGGGTTATGATAGAGGCGTTAATTTCCAGTCCCGCATCTGCAATTTCCAGCCAGTAATGGCGTTAATTTAATGCTCCAACTGTAAAGCTGCCGCCTTAAAGACGCGGGAAGCAGCTCTCTCATATCGTGAACAGAGACGTTCACCTTCCAAGATGTCCACTATGGCCTCATTCAGTCTCACCCATCTTAGTTCCTCGTTCTTACTTCACCCATCTTCGTTCCTGGTTCTTACTTCTTACGGTCTTACCTCCTTTCTTGCGCATCCTCTCCATAGTTTGTTACAGACACTATCAATGTTCTTCAATCCACCCCAGTGACACCTTGCCTTCAACGTCAAGATACCGGCTCCAGCGCACAATAAAGCCTAGTACTCGTATTTGATGCTCCATAACCATTACCCATGAGAAGCTGTCTCCATTCATCAACATACCCATAATCTTGCACGCTGTTGTATATTACCAAGGTATGGTCATGATCAGCATGAACAAGAAGCGTCTGAAGATATACGAATGTTGCGGTATGACATTCTATTCTTAAAACTATGCAATCCAAAAGCTTGCTTGAACTAACTACGTTAGGTCAGGTCGTCGAAATTGCTAGACATGCGGTCACTTGATTGAATGATTTTCTGGCGCATGGAAGAGTACCAAGAGATTTTCATATCACCAAATGGTAGAAGGTACTGTTCCTTTGCACTGCGACGTCGTAAGCATTTTCAATTTGGCAGTCCACCAGAAGCAACAGCATGACCAACCCTGGTGGACGCCCGCCTTATGTAATTCATCTGGTTTAACAACAAACTGACATAACCGCTGCTAAACATCGCCTGAAAGTGAACGTACTAATAAATAAATAACAAGCTCTTATTACACCGGGAGTACGGCAAGAGAAGAAGGAAATGCGGAAGGAAAAAAAAGCAAAACGAAGCAGTCGAATCGCTCTGTCCACGGAATGGAGATGACGAGTTGCTCTGCTCCTGTTCACGATATCCACTCAGAATATGGCGATGGTGGCACCTGTCACGAACATGGCAGTTGCAGCGGACAGCAAAACTGACGGTCTGAAGCCGAAGCGTCTGATGCTGTTGCCTTTAATGGTAGAAACTCCGGTAGTCGGTTCGGAGGCCTCGGGGGCTGAAGTTGGGCTACGTGTACCTGCTTTTCAGGGGGTATTGTCATCTTTCCTGGCTTTCGTAACTACGAGGACACAAACGTCGACACCGCGGGCACAAGACAACCAACTATCGAAGATCTGATAGGTAAAAAGTAACTTTGACTCTTCATTCGCGGAATGAAGACCATTCTGGCACAACGGCTCAAAGCTCATAAATGGTGGTTGTGCTATCGACCACGTCCTTCCCTTATTATACGTGGTCAAGGTCTTTGGGCTTAGTTGGGTCTTTAGTAAGACAACCCAGGCCTTTTGGACCATGTTGTGAAATAGGCCTTTAATCCTTTTCATGACCAAGTCCTTTAAATTACACCTTCGGAGACCCTCTTCTTTTGGAATGATCCAGAGATATGATTTTCTCATGTCTCTTCACTCGTTTTGGCAAAGATAATTCTATAGGCTACAAAATTTAGAACGAGATCACATGCTTTTGTTTCCCAAATCAGATTCTATATACCAAATCCAAGACCCTTGCGCACCGTCACTTACACACAAGGAACGTGTGTTTTATATCTACATTGATTCTTAAGGTTTGAGAATTGGAGATTGCATATCCATATTAAGCTGATTTCTAGAAACACAAATACACAATCCCATTGGCCATTATGCTAAATCTTGCTGTTCGAAGATTCACCAATCTGATTATTTGGTTAAAAGCAATTCCCAATCAATTCCCTAAAAAACCCGCTGGTTGAACATCTTACGATGCACTTACATTTGGATTTTTCTGCTGATCATTAATTTTTTTTTGGATATTTTAGAACCTTGCGGGAACATTTAAAGAAAAAGGGAACAACAGGCCAAAGGGTGAACTCTCATAATTAAAATTCTTGGACTTTTTAGAAATTTAAGGAAGCTCCTCAAAAAAACCAAAAAACAGAAGAGAGAACGCTCTTAAAACAAGAAAGGAAAAAGTGAAAAATTATGGCTCAGAGATGTTGATCCTGTGATAAAACGAAAACGAAAGCTTCCAAATTAAGTGGTCGATGATGACTTACTTGAGCAGTAGCCGGGACGGAGAGTGGGGGCTTTGCAGGCGCCCGCTAGACCTAGTGCCCTCTTGCGATCGATGGAGATGCCCTGGGGGTCAGGGTGGGCTAGAAGCTGGCAAAGGCAGGCGGGTTCCTTGGTGACGAGGTTCTTGACGCCAGAGCAGCAGTCGGAACTGGGGGATGTCAGGTTGCTGCCGGAGCTGATATAATCCAGGCAACTGAACGCACTCATGTAAGCGGCATTGCAGTCGGACGAGCCGCCGCCTCCTCCTTCTGGGGAAGGGGAGGGGGATGCCGGTGTCTCTGATGCCATCGGAGCTTTCCCCGGTGAGGGAGCCACGGAGGGACCAGGAATAGGCACTCCGACCTCTGCAGCCACAGAAAACAGTCAATCCAGCCCTGCTCCAGAGGGCGAGAGAGAGAGAAAGAGAGGAGAGAGTTACTTGAGCAGTAGCCGGGAGGCAGAGTGGGGGCTTTGCAGGCGCCCGCTAGACCTAGTGCCCTCTTGCGATCGATGGAGATGCCCGGGGGAGAACTGGCGCCTAGAAGCTGGCAAAGGCAGACGGGTTCCTTGGTGACGAGGTTCTTGACGCCAGAGCAGCAGTCGGAACTGGGGGATGTCAGGTTGCTCCCCAAGGTTATATAATCCAGGCAACTGAACGCACTCATGTAAGCGGCATTGCAGTCGGACGAGCCGCCGCCTCCTCCTGGGGAAGGGGATGGGGATGCGGGTGTCTTTGATGTCATCGGAGCTTTCCCACCACTTTTTGCCGGTGCGGGAGCCTCAGAAGGACCAGGAATAGGCACTCCGAGCACTGCAGCCACAGAAGAGAGTCAATACAGCCCTGCTTCAGAGGGGAAAGAGAGGAAGGGAGGGAGGGAGACCTGAACAAAGCGAAGGTCTAGCTTATGGGTAGGCCGCGCTAACGGACCATGATCGAGTAGATAGATGCCTTACATCCTGAATAAACTATCCAATTTGTTCAAGACAGAACGGAATAGACCGTTTATAAAGACTACCTATCAAAAAAATGTGTACTCTATTAACGACAGAAAATAAATGATAAAATATAAAACCTGCTTTACAAAATTTAGGGGAAGTTGTTTGTAAACAGTAAGAAATAGCACTCGGATTTTGCATTGTTTGAAACAAAAATTATAACATTAATATACTATTATAATATATTTCTTACTAGGTAACGAGCACCAGATTGGACATGTTGTCATTCTAAATACGCGAACACGACGCAAGCGATCTGAGGTCAATTTTGCTAGTTCCGTCCGCATGTTCAGCCTGTTTTACAAGTTTGAATCTGGGAAAGGCTAAATTTACCAGCCAACCGAAGTCACTCGACTCAAGGGGTGAAAGATGGGAGAGAGGAAGCAGCTTCAAGTTCCAGGGGCTAACTCGAGCACTCAACGAGAGAGAGAGAGAGAGAGAGAGAGAGAGAGAGAGAATTATTACGTGAGCAGGCACTAAGTGGGGGAGCAGAAAACTTGCAGGCGTGGGGGAGGCCTAATGCCCTCTTGCGGTCGACGGGGATGCCGAGGGAGCCGGAGTTAGCTATCAGCTGGCAGAGGCACACCGGACTGTTGGTGATGAGGCCCTCGATGCTGGAGCAGCAGGCGGAACCAGGCGACGTCAGGTTGCTCCCTTCAGAGACGTAGTTGAAGCAGTTCGCCGCGCTGACTAAGGCGCCCGAGCAATCAACGCCTGGGGAAGGGGCTGGTGAAGGAGACATCATTTGCCCTCCTGCAGTTCCGGCCATCATCAGCCCCACGACAGCTGCTGAGACTAGCACCATCAGAACCCTACACCCGCCCTTCCCCATTGCTCTCGCTCTCTCTCTTGCAGGAACGAATACAGAGAAATGCGAAGCGGGTTATATCAATGTTAATGCGGGTGGTTGGTTGGTTGGCTGAGGGATTGGCATTAAATAGGAAGGCCTCCCTCGTTGGTCATCATCTTCAGCCATCAACACCACGTTCGTGCTCTTACCCAACCCTCTTGGGCAACCAGTTATCAACAAAAAAACGACTCTCCTTCACAACCAGCAGCGTCCGCTATGACCATAATGCCTACGAGAAAGCAAGGAACTTTCCACTCAGGTCTATTTCTTAGCTCGACAATCGAGAAGAAGTTCTCATGTTTTTAATGTCTCCCACCCTGAACATGGTAATTACGAAACAAAAACCTATTCCTGTCATTGTCCGACTGATTAAAGATACAGAGCCAGTTAAGGTGGCGTTTTGATAGCGTGAAACGCTTCACAAATTGGAAAAAGTGAAAAACACTTCACCCTTCTGCTGTACAGAAAGTTGGACCTTTTCAAGAAGAAAGTTAGGACCTTCCAAGTACCATGTGCCTGTCATTGGTATAAAAGCATTTTAACAAAGGGTGCCCTCACCATTGATGCCTCTTTAGGTGCGCACTAGGCCTAGTCGACTCGATTAAAATAAAAAATATATATTTTTAAATATAAAATAATACATAAATATAATTAATTATAATAAAAAGTATATTATTATTCAAATAAAAAATATTAAAAACATATCAACGAGCTCCATTGAGACAACTTGGGTCTGCCTGATACAGTTTTTTCAAACCAGTATCCAACCCAATGCCCAGTCTTAGTGAAAAGATTGAAAAAACACATACAAGAATAGCTCCTGCCATGCTTGTAGTTTAAAGGAGCATGACATTTAAGTGAATCAAACCGATGATAAGCATTTAAATGAATCAAACCGATGATTGAACTTTTGCCGCCCACCAGCTATAGCCCTTTGGGGCAAATGCCCCTTAGGTAACTTGATAACTTGGTGACAGAAAATTATTAATAACTAATATGAAAATTTTAGAAGGATCCACTTTTTTGTCACATACATTAACGTGATGCCTTTAGTACTTTTCATAAAGTGTAGCATGTCTCAAATAATTAAATAAAGCAACTTTTCCAATTAACATCAACATGTAAATAATTAAATGACCCTATACATTTAGTTTTTGCGGTCAAAATAATACGGTTCGGCGTTCTAATTACAATTATTTCAAGCAGAAAGAGACGATTCCAACGTCAGTGTGAGAAAAAAGAGTGTCATTCGGCTATCTAGTAATCTCAGAAGTCTAATGGCACATGGATAGAGCACTAAGTCAAAGCTGCACACAAGATTAAGATCACATAAATGCATTGAAAAACCAAATTCAGAACGAAATTCAGACAAACCAGAAATTATTACTCGACCCTTTCACACATCTTTGTACATAGCCATCGCACTTGGGTCGTGATAAATTGGAAAAAAAATTATGAAAAACCAGGAAGATGTACAAGAACAAACGTGCGTGTGCAATACAAATTTTAAAATATTGAGCATGGGTTCATAAATATGTTTAAACTTGTGAATGCTTTTGTGGATTTTTATACAAGTAGAAGATCACATGATCGTCAGCAAGCAACAAAGGCCTGCACTGTGAGAATGCAGTTTGAATCCACATAAATAACCACCTTGCAGAAAAATAGAACTTGCTGGTCTAATGGCATAGAAAACTATGGTCATTATTTACTTCGAAAAAATTGCTACATGAGCTTGTGCACAAAAACCCTCCATGGCAGAACAGTCTTGCCTCAAAGAAATGGTAAAATTCCTGCACCTGCAGGCACTTCATTCAAATTAATAAGTAATTCTAAAAAAGCATCGAAGAAACATCTCTGTAAACTAAAATTGTGCTCTCGCCTTCAAGATAAAAAAAAGAACAGCTGCCTGAATTAGCTGCATGTGACCTCACATCGATCAATCAGAGAAGGAACCGATAACACCTTTGAAACATTCAAGACCACAAACTAAAATAGCACCTAACAAGAAGATTGCCCCCATTTGCAAGCCTGGCAAAATTTCCAAATTGCTGTCTAGATTTCCCCCACTGTCATGCCAAATCCAAACTTGTAGTCTTTCTTCCAATGATCAATCTGCAGGTCAAAAGTAAGCAGAATTACATGCAGAAAATTTATAAAAAGACCATTATAATGCTTGTATGGTCAAGCCTCACCTCAGCTGAGAGAATAAAATTGACACCCATGTTCAACCTCTCTTCTAGGAAGGCAGCAACGCATCCATTAGAATCAAGCTTCCCCCGTAGACGACACTGTCAAGCACTCAAGATGCAAATATCCCAATTTATTCAGAAGAAAAAGAACAAAACGAGCATTTACAGGGACATGGCCAGTTGATCGGAATCATCAGCAAAATGAGAATACTCACTGCAAGGCGAAGCTTATACTTTGCCATAAAAAAGAAAAGCAAAAAAAAATAAAAAAGCTGAAAATGTGCACATATGCACCCCACGTGTAGCAACTAACATTGTCAAAGCAACCAAGACATCAAGCTTTCAGCAAAGCAAAACATCCTAACCCCCACAGGCATCCACCTCCACACATTTGTGTGTGTGTGTGTGAGAGAGAGAGAGAGAGAGTACCTGACGAAGTAAGTAATCATAGCCAACACTGGTGGTTACATCTCTAGTCATTTGATTGTACATGAAATCTGTAGCTAGAGAGACCTACACGGCAATATGCTATAAGAGACTTGTAAAAATAACTGATTTTTTTATGCTTAAAATAATTAAAATATGATAACCACATTACCTTTTCAGATACCTTCTGTACGTAGCTAAGGGCAACTATTCCAGTACTGGCAACTTGCCCAGTTGCAACCTGCAAAAATCACGGTTAGTACAAAATAAAAATATTTTAGTTTGCTATTAATACATCGGCCACATGCATCTTCAGACAACAGGAAACCATGTGCACATAGATGCAGACAGGTTACTACAGTAAACATATCCAGTTTCCTTTATGAGCACATCAACAAAATTATCCAAATATTTGCACATTGGGCAGCTGTAACCTGTTGTAAACATTTCCAACTTTTGATTACCCGCATTTGAAACATATTGTCTTCCCCAATCTGACGTATATCTTATTTGCACAGCTTTTACTTCAAATAACAGAAACATCAAGTTCCCCTGGTGGAAAACTCATTATACCTATTATTTTTCCACCAGGAGAGCACCAAATGAATTGCAGAAGCACATTCCTACATGGTAGGTCAGAGTGTGAATCTGTTTTGACCTCCTAAAGGGTAACTGTTGCGGGGCCCTTTTTGTCGTCGAGCCGAGTGGCTTGTCGGCGCCGTCTAGGCTGGCCGAACCGTGCGGTATGACCCCGCCGTTCCCAGTAACCCTCCGACGTCTCACATATAGAACAAAACATACAGCAGGAGTAATTAAAGAAAAGGCAGAAGGAAAATACTGTACCATCTTATCTGTGTTATAGCGAGCAGCAAAACCTATACCAGATTTCCTCTGCTGGCCAAGCCAAAAAACCTCTCCTCCCAAAGCCAACTTTGGTGAAACACTCTGCCAACCAAAAAAGAAGGCCTTTAAGAACAGAATTCAGGAATATAAACATGAACAGAAACCAGTTTTTTAACTCATAATAACAAAACTAAGAAAATCTTGATACTATATATCATGCAGAATGGCAGTTTCTTTCATACTGAAATAGCTCAGAAACAGACAGCAACCACTAGCAATGTTAAGTAGCAAGAAAAAAGCTGCTGCTGACAGTAGAATCTAGATAAGATTTTTTCCTTTTTAATGCTCAGCTGGGTTGGGGAGAACCCAAAGAGAATCCAGTTATCAAGTTCTTGGTCCCTTCAACTGGAAGATCTTAAATGGACCCACCTAACTAGGTTCATGTATCTCTTGGCAAGACACCTGAACATTGGTGCTGGTGTATATTCCATAGGGAGGAATCCAGATCAGTTAAAGTCTCAATATTCGCATATTTTACATGCTATAGATATTATAAAATCCTCACCCCGCTTCTATCTCTATATAAATATATATACATTTACATATAAACACACACACACACATATATATATATATGGCATTCAGTCTTGTTGGATGCCAGATGTTGGAGTACAAAACTTTTAAAATTTGTCACTGAAAAACAGTCAATTGCATTGGTGACCGTATATGGTATGGCGATGGTTTATGGTTGCTTTAGCATGATTTAAGGCCCTTTTAGTGATGAACTTTTAAATTTGCCATTCGGCTATCCTATGCTAGGCACTTAGCAAGCCATCACACAGGTTGATCACAAAGCAGCCATCAACAAGCAATGACTGTAAGGCACTGTCAGAATACACCACTCCTCCAAGCATCTCCATTTCATTCCGTACAAAACTTCAGCAGGGGAAGACTTCCTTGCAAAGAAGTCCTGCCAACAAGCCAGTTGCCAACCAAGTGTCCTAAATAAGGTGGCCAACCATCACCTTACTCGATGTTGAGCATTCACTCACTTGACACCATTCTACCAAGCACGGTTTTGAACGCAGCTATGTGTCTACCAAGGGAATCACCCCTATAACCCCTCAAGCCCCATGCACATCCTAATGTTATGCATGGGAAACCATCTGATGGGACACCCAAAAAGCAAAATACTGACAACCATGTAGTTATATGTTTTGTCTCTGCATTGTCATTGACACTGTTAGAATACATAATGTTGTGGGAACCGGGTCCAGATCTGAACCCGGTTACTTGGGGCGCGGGTACCGAGGCAGGACTCGGTACTCTAGGCGGCCTCTCTTAGCTCCCTCTATATATTTTCACTAGTGTGTAATTGTTGATTAAGTGAAATAGAATCTTCCTCTCTCCTAGGGTTGCGGTTGTGCACCTAGGTAGAGCTTCCCGTGGTTTTTTCCTCGTTTGAGGTTTTTCCACGTATATCGTGTGTTCATGATCATAGTCCTTCTCTAAAGAAACTTGACCCTCGGTCTATCAAGGCTGTTTTTCTGGGTTATTCCTCTACTCAGAAGGGATACAAGTGTGTGGACCCTTCTACTTCCAAAGTATATGTTTCCAGGGATGTCACCTTCCATGAACACGATGCTTATTTTTCAGCGAATCCTCTTCAGGGGGAGTGTATTGGG